>JAPMOR010068335.1:0-10374 GCA_026543865.1 Argiope aurantia | reverse complement strand
TATTCATACAAAAGAAAAACCTTATGCCTGCGAAGTCTGTGGCAAAATGTTTACGCAGAGTAACCCTTTACAAGATCATTTACGTATTCATACAAAAGAAAAACCCTATAACTGCGAATTTTGTGGCAAATCGTTTTCACGCAGAAGTTATTTAAAAAAACATTTAAGTACTCATAGAAATGAAAATCCTTAATCCTTCAAAGTCCGTTTTAAAACTTTTTATGATAATAGCAATATTAAAACTCATTTATATATTCATTCAACAGCCTCTTATAACATTCACTCTTAATGTCATAGAATGAGTAGTAACGAATTTAGTGTAACAATGCATTATGGGACTTGCAAAATTCATTTTAATGAAAAACTCACATAAAAGAAAATTAAGGAATTCACTAAAAGAAAAAAAAATCATCTAATAGTGGAAGTGTAGTTAGAATTAAGAACTCATATTCAAGTAGTTGTTCATTTTTTATGGATTTGTGTATAGTTGTCTTATTGGACTCATGATAGTAAAATAAATACTATTATATGCAGAAAATCTTAAAAATTAATGGTAAAACTCTGTTACTCACTTTCTTAATTCATTATAAGTCAAATTGTGTGTTTAACATTTCATTCTGAATATAGAGGCCTGTCCTAATCTTTATGACATTAGTTCATATTTGCAAAACGGAATCTGGCCTCTAAAGAAAGTCATAACATATTGGAATAAAGAAACCAAAAAAGGTACATTGATGGACGAATTCAACTCTCCTCAAAAAGAATAGGAGCATTCTGACTTTAAGAATTTGTAGACTTTCTAATTCATCGCTTTAAATATCCTGAGCAATTCGATTGCCTGAAAAGAAGGTAAATATATTTTAATGTATTTGTACTCATGAAATCGATTAACATATTTATCAAATATTCTATATTTTTATATTAACACGAATTAATTTTGTATTAAAAATTTATGCAATAATATACTTGAAACATGTTAGAGAAAAATATATTTTTCTAGGTTGGTGTGAAATTGGTATTTTTCTCTGGAATTAATGTTATTTGATATTTACTGAAATTTCTAATTTTTTCGAAACGTAAGAGACAGTAACAGATCGAATGAATAAGACGTTCAACGAGTTCAAGAACTACTCATTTCCATGATTTTAAGAAATACTTTGTTAACCATTCTAAATTTATAGATATAGATTTTATTCCTAATTCATTAAAACTATTTTCAACTAAAGAAAAGCAAAAAAAAATATTTTTTTATATTCGTTCTAACGACTGTATTTTAGAAATTTTAATTGAGAATAAATCCTAAGATTATAGAAATATTCTGCGTATGAATAGACACTCTAAATTATTATTTATATAAGGATACTTTGGAACGTTAAAGTAAGTTTTTTTTATAAAATTTATTTCATGTCGATATTTCGAAGAAAATCATAATGCTGATATTCTCATTTTCAACAGTCAAAACCTTCTGCACCTCCTTCCTGAAATGCAATCTTTCTTACAGAGAAGCAACAATGGATGAAACATGGTTCGTTGTCGGGAGTAATTGCTGTAACAATGATTTTTCTCTTGACTCGAAATCTGCATAATCCCGAGAAATAATCCCTAGTCCTTCACAAAAACTCCAGTATCTAGCAAACTGACTTGAAGAAAATGACATTTTTACCTTAGATTTTACTGCTGTTTTTAAATCTTTATTATTGATACTTATTTTAATCCATTTCCATTTTTAAATAAAATGTTTTTATTTTATGTTTTATTTATTTGAGAACTGATATTTTTCGATAATATTTTACGAAAATTTTCGATTTCGATAATATTTACCACATCTATTAATAATATGTTATATCTGGAAAGAAAAAAAAATAAACGTTAATTTTGCGAAGATGCGGAAGAAATTAAACTTACTGAGTTGTTCTTTTTTTCTTTTTTTTTTTTTGTTAGCGATGATTGTTCGAATTGCTGAAAAACTGGCTTTTGTTATTCGCATACAAATTAATTTCATTGTTTCCATAATAAGAAATTCTGATTGAAAATAAATTTTTGGAAATATTAAGATTCAATTTTCTGGGAAAGAAAAAAGTTAAATCAAGCTAATTTCGGAGGGTGTGGTAGTAAATGAAAAATGTTTTTCTAAGGTTATCATTTTTTTTTCAGTGACTGTCCAAACAGCTGAAAAGCTATCATTGTCTATTCGTATACAAATTACTTTGTTTTCCTAATGACAAATTCTGAATTAAAATGAAGCTTAAGAGAAAATGACTCAAGTTTTTCGCATATGAGAAATACTATATCCTATAATTAAATTAATATTTTTCAAAGTACTTTAATTTTTCATCAGTGAATGCTTACTATATCGTTTCTTTAATTGCCGACAGTTTATTTTTGACATTCGTTCAATTTATTTATGACTTAGTTACTTTTCGGAATTAATCTCAACGAGAATCACAGCTCTATTTTACAATTTTGAAGGCGGATTAATGAGATTTCTATATCTATATTGTAGCAATATTTGTTAAATTTAAAAGATTTAACATCGACAAATAAGTTAATTAAACACCACTTTTACAATCAACTTCTAAGATCTCTTTTTCTTTCTTTCATTTTTTTCGTTGAACCTTTAATTCATAATTCAAAAAATTATGGTTCATTCCATTTACTTCTTTCACAAAATCTTCACTAGAAGTTGTCATAAGAAGCTATGCAATATTTAAGTGAAATAAATAAATGATAATTTAGTTCAAAAAATATTAAAATACTGTAATGTTATCAAGATCAGACAAGTTGAAAAAAAAACTATGTAAGGAAATAAATCTAAAAAATTTTTAACACTCCATCCCATTGAAGTATTTGCGAATGTACAAATTTCTTTAACTAATATAAAAAAAAATTCGTAAAAGCATTTTTTTTAAATTTTAGAAATAACTTTACACGTGTGTTAAAAAAAAATCATTTTTAAGTCTGGAACTTTTTCCAAAAATGAATGCATAAATCGCAATAGCATACGGCGAATATAGAATATTTTAAAAAAATTAGAATTGGAGTCATAATTAAATGCATTCTAATTTTTCAATTAAATGTTACTGATTTCTATTTTCCTTCGAAATATATAGTTATTTTACAGCCTTTCATTATTATTTACTATGGTTCAGACTTTTTATTTTGTTTCATCTCTAGATTTTTCATAAAGAAAACTACTTTTCTTTTTCGATATTATGAAAAAAAAGAAGCTTTTTAAAAAGTACTTTGCATTTATTATATTCTAAATAGAAATCTTTCTTTTAGCATTCGTTTTGAAACTAAAAGTTCTGTTATTTATGGAAACACCTCTGAGATTCGAGCGCCGTACAAAATCCACTATATGAGATCGGTCGGGTTGCTGTGAATTTACATCCGCGCTGAAAATATTTATATAAAATAGTGAAAATATAATCTTCTTAGAATATTTAGATTTTTTAAGAATACATTTACACATTATATATATATGTTTAATATTAGAAAAGTAAATATTCCATTTCGACGTCGAATTGTTCCAACTCTAATAATAAATTACTATATTCTTATATTTTTATAATTATCTTAACCATTTAATTGATTTTTTAAATCAGAAATACAGTTACCAAAATACAAAATTGAAAACAGAATGCTTTTGATATTAATACAGTATGTAGATTTTAATATCTTTTAATATATGTTTTATCCTTCAAGGAATATCCATGAAATTTTCTCTTTCTCTGTCTTTAGTTTTAATCATACTGCTCGATTTTTGATAAGTATAATTTCGTATTTTTAAATCGATGCTTTGCACTAATAAAATATTATTTTAAACTTAATATTATTTAAAAATTTTGGTTAATTTCTGTCTTTTAATACTTAACTTTTTTGCCTGATTGCCATAAGTGCATCGATTTATAGAATGTTGATAGTTGTAAGCAAAAAAATAAACCATTCATGAGGATTATAATTCAATATTAAAATTACTCAAAATATACAGATACGTGAAGTATTTAATGGATTTTCCATTTGATTCAAAATAAGAAAATATTCCCAAAATAGAAGGTGTCATCTTATTAGATATCAAAAAAAAATGAATCAAAAAAAATATGATAAAGATTTAACCTCTTAACTAATTCAAGATTATAAAATCTAACAAATAATTCTACACATATTTCTAGGAATCACTTTTTAGTTAATAGGCAAATTTATAAATACGAAAATTATTAAAATATTTTATTGGCTTCAATAAAAAAATAAGCACAATTCAGACCTATAGTATAAGATGAAGTGAGTGTAAAAATCGATCACATTATTCTATCCTTACAAGTATGAAACATATCCAGTTATTTACAAAAGTGTAATATTATGCTTGCGCCATTTCTTCAATTCAACATAAGAAATTCGGATATAGGAAAGTAAAAGTTTAAAAAACAAGTACAATCAGAGAACACATTTATACAACACTGAGGCATTTTCTAGGCGTCACGAGAATCGTAGGTCCGAATCCCTCATTGGAATGTACTTCGAGCAAAGTGATTGCGTGTTAAGAAAGGTTGCAGAACTATTTGGCTTTCATTTCGTGAAGAAGCTATTTATATTTGTATCAGACTACCATAGGATAACAAATATAACTGCATGGAAGATAAAATCTGAAAGCAAAGAGAATTGAATTTATTTAAGGTCTCGATTACTTCCCTCCACAGAATCTTTTAACGAACATCTTGATTGGAACCGGATAATAATGGACTTTGCTGATAATCATTGTTTTACAGTTTATTGGTATTTTTTCCCGGTGTAAGATAGGAAGTTTAACAAAAAAAAAATCGTTTTCCAAATGGATGGAAATTTTAGAAAAATTACAAAAATTCCTGTAAATGTAAAATTAAATTTAAAATATCACCTGCTATTCTATGATAGGAATTAAGGTTAATTTAAAAATGCCCCTACTGCTGTATGAGATTTCATTTATTTACACAAGTAATAAAATGTTTTCATATGCCATAGAAACCTACATATTCGACTTGAGTCATATTTAACAAATTTGGAATTTGTTTCTTCTTTTCCAAAACAAACGTTAAAATTCTTTATTAATTCATTATTACTTAAAAAATTATTTTACAATGTTAATGTAATTAAGAATTTATGATAGAATAGTTTGAACCAAATATATTTCAATATTCAAGCATTTTTCTACAATGACTGTATGAATCTGTATTTCTGATTTGCAGACAATTTCAAATGAATCATTTAACAGAACCATTTTAAAGGCATCTCAGGTAAATTTAAAATTGGTCAATTAATGTTTTCATGAATGCTTTTCTATCAAATTTTTAAATATATTCATTTATATTATATGCATTTAACACGTATATTAATTTAAATATTGAAATTCCTACACTTGTTAAAAATACAGATTTTATGAAATATATGTATTATCAGTTGATCTTCCAAATATAATATCAGGGCGAAAATACAGTTATCAGGAATACTGTTAAACTGAATTTCCCACAATCAACAATTACTCAGTTTTTAATTCAGAGCAAATAATTATTCAATGCTTAAATTTTTTTTTATCACATAAATTTTTCGCTAATTCTAAACTTTCGAACCTTGCATTATGAAATAAATGACTGTCTGATATAACCAAGTTATCCCTTATAATTAACCTTTGAGTATTGAAATCGTTGATCAGAATAATGACGATTAGAATTGTCGGAGTTGTTTTTTCCCAAATAATACAATGACTTTCGTACACGCCATATTTCTTTCTAAATACTCTTTTCCGAAACTGACATTTTTAAAATTCTGATTAAAAAGTTCTTACCTTGGGTCAAATTTCTTTACTTTCCCTTTTTTCCTATATTCTCATACGAAATTTCGGAACTAGATTTATTTCTGATTCTATTCGCCATTAAAAATGAAACACATAACTGCATACTTTTGCTTAAATAAATGCACCTTGAAAATTTATTCTTTAAATATATTAAAATAATTAATGTTTCGAATTGTATAATTTACTATAAGTTTTCGTATGTCCCATTTGATTGTCTTATAATATCATTTAAAACAAAGTAATTATTGGTTTCAAAATGTGAAAATACTATTTTATTTCAAAGCACAGCGAAAAATTGCATTTTTTGCATTTCGTAGCGGGTGTGAAGAGACTACGAACTGAAAAAAGGAAGAAAATAAAAGTGCCAACATCCGAAATGATGTTCTTTTATTAATCTAAACATTTACTGATGTTTGCAGGGAGAATTATTAAATTACAAAGTAAACATTCCGCAATTCCTATATTTAATTTGATTCTGACAAGTGCAGTTTTGTGCGGATCTTTCACATTACAAACTTAAAACCAAATGATTATTACAATTCAAATTGAAATTTCTATATCAAAATATTAATCAGAAAAGAGACGGAAATATTTATGGTGTTTTAGAAAATTCTTTAAAAAAAACATGCCATAAGGGGATTTTTGTTTCTTTAAATCAAAAATTATCGATCCAACATTTTTCTGATTCCCCACTTTTTTCATATTTTTCTATACTGGTAGTCTTTTCTTTTTAACTATGTATTACTGAATTTTCATGAAAGCAATAAAAATATAAATGCATGTTCCAATTTAAATGCGATAATCAGATTTAACTTGAAATAAAACGACAATAAATCAGGATTTTTTAAATATTTTTTTGTACTTTTTCTGGGTGGTCGTTAGGATATAGTATATAAACCGCATTCTGCTGGAAATGTGTTTGGGAATATGCTAACTACAAGATATATAAAGAACGAGATATAATCGCATTATCTCAGCAAATTATTCTATGAAGGAAGTTTAAAGAAAAGAATGATTCATACACGTTTTCATTTTTTACGGAGCATTATTTTAATTTTCCCCTCCATTTAAAAATATAACACGGTTTCTTTTAGGATAAAGAAAATCTCATAGAATATTAATCTCAAGATTTCGTTTCATAAAAAAACTTCAAAATAATTACAGGAGAAAATGTAATTTCTTAATAACAATCAATCGACTCTGGCAAGAATGAGTCTCATAAATATGCTACAAGATAACTGTTATCCATAAGAAAATCCATGCTAACAATGAAATCATTCTAAAGAAGCTAAAACTATATTCATATATGCGACTTAAATACCTTATAACATTAAAAGAGCAATTATTGCATGCATATAATTTTACATTAAAAGAGCAATTATTGCATGCATATAGTTTTACATTAAAAGAGCAATTATTGCATGCATATAATTTTATTTCTTGGATCTGGAAAACGGCTCTAAAAATTTGGGTAAAATTTTATATTTAAATATAGTTTTTCTATTTTAGTTTATCTATATACGTATATTTTATAAAAATCATTATTTCGCAGAAAAAAAAACATTTTCATAACTAAATATTAGACTTCTATCTGCTCTCATACTGTAAATGCCATATAGAGCCTTTTCGAAAGTTTTTGTAGTACTTGCATTTTTACGGTAGGAACATAACATATTAGCAATAACATACTCAAAATTTTGTATGATAACGCTATATGGCATTATTCCAATACGAATACATTCGGCTAATACCAACAATACAATTATTGTGTTAACCAATTCGAACAACATGCTATACTAAGTGCATTCATGTTTTTTTTTATTTATTTAAATGACCAGTCATGTATTGGTAAGATTAAAAAAGATTAATATGTAATCAGAATGTGATTTGTATTTGAATATTTTCTCAAAATATATATATAGAGAGAGAGATAAATTTACAAAAGCTGCAGAGTGAAGCTCTGTTTTCATGGTACTTAAATTTAACCGGAATTAATTCTTATAACCTAAGTTGTTTCCTTTTTACTCACAAGACTGTTCTTGTCCTTCAACAGATTTCAGTTTCGAGATTAAATTATTTCAGATTCTTGATCAAAATCAGTTGTGTTTGTGACAAGCTGTATTAGAATCTGATGTGAAATGTCAAATTATCTCATGCTGGCGTTATGTGGGCTCTGTGGTCGTTATCTTCAATGCCCAAATCATAATTTGGTCATTCCATAGTTATCTGATCATAGTTCAAAATTAGGAAATCAGTACTCATTACTTCCCGAAAATATTGGTATAATCAAATTATTGTAATTATGTGAATTATTCAATTTTTAGGATGCACTTTTTATGACGACATCTTTTATGAAATTGAAGAATGTCATTTCATAATGTGAAATATATAAAACAGGCTGACGGGAAATTGAACATTAATTTAAAATTGCATAGAGAGTAGCATCCACTAAAATATCGGAAAAAGCTAAGTAAAAGTTGCATATAAATATATAATATGAATTTATGCTCCTTTATAAAATACTGCTTGCTGCGTTATAATATTCTGAAGACAGGCTCTGCTAATTTCGAATTGTGGTCGCATTATATATCTGAAATATAATCTTTATTCAAAATATCTTGTTTAGTTTAGTTTAGTTATATTAACGTCCCGTTTGAAGAAACACTAGGGCTATTTTGGGACGGACCTCGTAATTTTGAACCGCGGTCAGATAACGAGGACGACTCCTGAGCTGGCACCCCCCTCTCCACTCCACTCCACACCACACCACACCAGTGAGAGGACGTTTGGTCAGGACGGATTTAACGTGCAACAGACCCCCTTACACGACGGTTCTTCAGTGGAATCGGGTCTCGAACCTGAAACCTTCCGGTTTCGAAGCCGAGACCTTACCACCAGGCCACCGCGGCCCTCAAAATATCTTGTATAATACAATTTAATTTTGGTATTACTTTTCTGTCTTCTCTAACCCAGCACCGTTTCTTGAATAAAAATGCATAATAAACATTCATTTTCCTATTAAGAATGGTGTTTAAGAATGAGGTACAAAGAATTGGAAATGGGACGACCTCCTTGAATCAAGTATACTATAACAATAAAAATTCGAAATGATTTGAATCCCATTACAAAACAGTCACTTCGAACAAACACTAACAATTAATTGACTTTTGATACTCCAAAACAATATTAAAAAGTTCTAAAATCATTTAAATTCGTGATATTCAAATGTTTATTTCCCGGCCAATTTTAAGTATAAATGATTAATAATTGCTATTTTTATGACAATCGATTATATTGTATTAAGATTGATAAAAAAAAATCAAGACCTTGAGCAAAATTATTAACCTTTCTAATTGTTTCAGCAGAACATGTAATAAAATAAACAACATGCAATACAATGATTTGAGTCATTAAAAATTTTTTCGACAGAAGCTCTATAGCTATCTGGACATCCTAATTGGAATTTTAATTGTGGATTCTCAAATTTCCTAAATTGATTATTTGTGAAAGCGCAAAGGATAGAATGAAATGTTGGTATATAATGATGCTCGGGATCAAACAATTAGTTTGGCGGATACTTTACCAAAAATTGTACCCAAGGAAACTATCGAATCAATATGCGAATCAATTGTTTTCAATCCTTCTGTGTTTCTCTACATGCAAGCCAGAATTACTAATGGCAATGGCAGTAATTTGTATAGAAGATTTTTTTTCAGGTCATGGATTTACATACAATACAATTGTCATACTTTATCTTTTGTCGAGAAGTGTAGAATAACAACAAGGAGATTATCAAGATTTTAAAGGGATCATTTCATTTCAGGTAAAGCATTTTGCATCGAAAAACTAAAGCCAGTGAACTTTTATAGTCTTAGCAATTGAAAATATGTGAATTTTTATGAATGCCGAGTGAAACATTTTTACAAGGGAATTCATTCTGTAACATAAATATATTGAAGAAAGAGACATAATTTTAATTACTTTATAAATTTATTGTCCTTTGAATAAACAAGTGCAAGGTTTTATTCAAGGCATTGGTAATTTTTTATGACAGAAAACCAGAATGATAAATTCTAATTATAGAATTCCTTCCTGAAATGTGTGAAACGACTGAAATAGTGGAAATTTCAGTTACTAATTTTAATTTAAACAGTAATTTTTGAAGAAATTTTAAATTAGAAAATTAATTTGCTGTTCCCTCATATTTTCATTATTTAGAGAATTCATATTTAAAGGTTAAAAATTGAATATGGAAGAAAAAGTTAAGATATTCACTGGTCCAATCAAAATTAAAAGTACTTGAATATAAAATATGCGGGAGAAAATGTAGTACTAAAAGAAATTTCAGCCGACATTTATGTATTCATGCACAAATGAAGCCGAATTTATGCGAGATTTGTGGTAAAGCATTCAATCGCAGAGACACTTTAAAAACGCATTTGTTTATCCATACAAAAGAAAGGCCTCACATTTGTGAAGTTTGTGATAAAGCGTTCAATCGCAGAGAGAATTTAAAAAGGCATTTGCTCATCCATACAAAAGAAATG
>JAPMOR010068326.1:0-20607 GCA_026543865.1 Argiope aurantia | reverse complement strand
AACTTTCAATGCAATTTAGAAACAATAGAATTTTAAAAATACACTTCAAATGCTATATAAAATTTAGTAAGATAGGAAGCAGATGCATCAAAAAATTGATCTATAAATTAACTCTCCAATACTTTTGCAACAAACTTGCATAATCTCCAACTACAGTATACATCTTCAAAATGTATAAAAACAGTATTACATAATAAGAAATCTAAATAATTATCCACACTCCTGCATCTATTCATTAATTTACAGAAATCTGAAAAATACGTCATATTTTAGAACTACAACTAGAATTCGAAAATACATACATTTAGCATTTCAACTAAGAATAAGATTATCTATATAATTTTAAAAATACCTGGCGATTGTATTCCATGTAGTATTTCTTATATTTAATCCATATGGAAGGGATATTTTTAACTAATTCTGAATTGAGTAGATTTTGTCATTAATAAATGCAAACAATAAAGGAAATTCAAAGGGGGGGGACATAATATTTAAACTATAACTGAATTCTGATATCAATTTTACAACTTCATTTTAGTATCATTGTAGTTCTCATATATAACTGAGCATAGGTGAAACTGGGCATTATTAACCACCCACCCACCCCACTAAAGAGTCAATTTCTTATAAATTGAATTTGAGTTTCAAAACTTTCAAATAAATCTTAAGTTATCTTAAAGCCAAATGAAAGGAACTTCATATACAAGTTTGAAACAGTGATTCTCAGAATGAAATTTGACATACAAGTGAAGAAAAAAGAAAATTTAATTATATCAAATATTCACTCTCGGTACTGCTCCTTTGCTTTCAATCATATGTGTGGGTTAATACTTGTTAATGGTGTGGAAATTAGTAAGATTAATCTTAAACACCTCACAAGAATTATGTATTGGTGAAAAATCTTTTCAAACAATGAAGAAAGATTTAACATTTGAAAATTACTTTTCTCTCATATTTCAAAGATAAAGTTGAAAACATTTTCATATATGCAAACTAGTATAAAGAAGCAAGATCATCAACGGTAAAACAAATATAATAAATTAAACAAGTTGTCAAATAATTTCAAAATCCCTTTTCTCCTTAATGAACATTGCAGGAAGTCAATTAAAATAATCCCAGCAATAGTAATAATATTGTATAAAAGTTCTAATCAGTCAAAACCTTAGATTAATATTCTTTTTTGAAATAACAGAGGCTACTTTAGGGCAAATCTAGCAATTTTAAAACTCAATCAGATGGGAGATTACAGCAGTAAAAATAAGTATCAGCTAAGAAGTTAATAACAAGAAATAAAAAAAAGACTTCTTGCGACTCTTTGTATGTCCAGTATATAAGTTTAAACTGACTTTGATATGCAAGAACCAATTTATTTCATCAAAAATGCAAAGTGTCTCAACGTTTACCTGCAGAAACAAAAAATTATATCATTTTATTTCCCAAATAACTCTTTCTTGCCAACTCTTAAAATGCTTAAATGTATTCTTCAGATAATTCAGAAAAAAGGAAAAAAAAATCCCCAGATAACAGATATATTAAAAAATTGTGTTAAATGTATAATCAGTAATAAGTTTTCAGAAAAAATTCTTTAAAAAATGACAAAAGTTTCAGACATTAATTGTAGAGGAAACTGAATATTCTTAATACACACTTTCAAGAATGTAATTATTATAATTAATACTTCTTTTCACTAAAAAGTGACTAATTATTTAAAAAATAAGTGAATAAAACTTCACAAGAATATCCAGATAATGTAGCAACTCTTACTGATACTGAATGTACATTAGGTAAAGGGGAAGATTCAAAATATTGGGAAAGCAATAAATGCAATGTACAAGGGTATTCTTATATTTTAGTTTGAATCAAAACAAAGAATTAGAAAACATGCTTTAAAAGTTTCTAATCTGCTTAAAGCTCAAAAATATTTAAAAATTTTAATTGGCATTAATAAATATTAAAGTAAATTTACTTTAGTTAATGTAAGTTAAAATAACCAAGAAAATTGTAGATTAAAAGATTTTTTTAAAAATGTTAAATAAGGTTTTTTTGTTTTTTTTCTTTCAGCCAATTCCAATTTTAATTAAACATCTGAAAATCAGGAATTCATCAAAGTAAAAGCTGAATACACAATTGGATGTCTTAAATTAAAATTGTATAATTATAAAAATCAGAAAATTTTATTAACTATTCTAAAATATAAGTACATTATTTATTTGACTAGTAATATCTTATATACAATAAAGTTTTTTTTATGATCTTAAATTTTAACATAATTTATCAAATATCAATCGATTTTTCTTTTTTTAAAGATTTACATTCCTTTAAAATATTATCTTTGATTAGAGTTGCAAAAAATTAAACATGAATTTAATATATTCACTGATCAGTATAACAAATAAAAATTTAAAGATGTATAAATTTCCTTTAGAAGCAAGTTGTGTGTTTTAGCAAATATTGGTAAAAAGATGTAACAATTAAGAATGCACAAAAAGTTTTCATTCATCATTAGCACAACATGCAAGTTAAAGGATAAAACATTATATATGCAGCCAAAGATCTTTAACATCAAAATTCACAGGTTTAATTTGATAAATATAATACTTTCACGTATCGTGAATACACACAAAAAAGTAAAAAGTAACAAATAATCCATATTCAATAGCTCAGTTAATTCATCTGGCAGTCATTCTTTGATTCAATAACATTCAAAAACTAATTCATATGATATATCATGAATAAGAATTACTGACAAGCCTTCTAAATGCATCAACATATAACATGCAAATAAATCTAGAAAAACCATTTAAGCTATGTATTTAATGAAGAAATCTTTGGAATATAAAACTACGTTAACTGGTATAAAGAAAATAAAATTTTGAGAATTATTTAAAATTCATTGAAATATTCCTTTTGTTTCAAAATTTGGTTTATGCTTATACAAGGACTTATTTTTATAAATATGCAAATTCATATTAGTTTCAAATAAGTTCATACTAATCTTTACATAAAAATGTTTATATTTTTCAGATTATATATTCATTTAATTACCAAAAAAAATCAGGCATAACCATTTTTTATTCTTTGTAATTTAGAGTAAAATATATACATAGCTTTTGTTTAGTAATTACTGATAAATCTTGCAATGCAAAAAAAAAAAAAACATTTCAAATTGTTCTGCATATTTAATAATATAATTACATTTAAGAAAGAGCATATAAAGCATTCATTTTTCTATACTCAATAAAACTTATAATATGACCTTCCATGACACAAAGCACAGCATGGCCAAATCTATGGCCCTTGTGCAAAAAAAAAAAAAAAAAAAAAAAAAAAAAAACATGATAAAAGGTACTAAAATATTAAAAATTATGTGTTAAAGGAATGTGTTACCTTAAAAGAAAGAAACAATATAAAAAGTAAAAATTTTGGAAACTTATGGATGAGGAATTCTACAAGAGAATGTTTCTTTCACTTAACCTCATATTACCATACTTCAAACAGGTCAAACAATGTTTTGCCCAAACATCAAGTATGTCAAATTCACAACTTCAAGCTTACACTGAATTTACAATAAATCTTTCTAGCTCTGCCAATATACTAGTATGCAAGTTTCTTTTTAACTCTTCTATAAATTTATAATTAAATATTTTGAAAAATTGCTATTCTAAATAACTATAAATGAAATTTTAATAAAATCTGGTTATTTGCAAATACCAGACAGTTTGCTTAAGTTAATCATAATTCAGGAAAAAATGTTGGTTAAAATTTAAAGGTCCTTTAAAATAGTTATTCTGTAATCATTATTTTAAATTCAAATTATCCAATGGAATTTCATTTTCCAAATGAAATTTCAGAGTTAGATGACATGCTCTATTTGGAAGTTACAATTCACTATAAAATAAAATTGGAAACAGAAAAAAGTAATACATAATATACCAATGAAGACTTGTCAAAAATAATAAGCTATTATTCATATTAAAAAAATCAATCTTATATTACTAGAATATTCAAAATGCTTATAAAAATGAACATGTCTCCTTAGAATTTGGAAAGACTGGCATTTACTTTAATTTTAAAAGCAATCACTGACAAGTAAGCTTCTTCTCTAAATCAGAAAGCTAGCAACCAAGAAGAGATGTCAAGTATGCAGAAAAAATATTTTCAGACAATATTAATTCCTCTTTGAGTTCCCCCCCCTTTCAAGAATTCTGTCCCTCCCCCTTTCTTTTTTTACATACTTATCATGGAGTTGTTAATTTCATTTCTAAACTTTTGATGTATGTGTTATACAAAAATCTCTCTTCCACTGAATATTTTAACTTCAATCTACCAAGCTTAATAAAAAAAAATTAAATCCCACTTGGTGAATTTTATAAATATGCAGAATGCTACATATATAATCAATATGCAATTTATTCAAAGTTGAAGATAATCCTTATATTAATAAATGTATACATTCTTTTATTCTAAAGTAATTTTAAAATTAACATAAAAAATATAAAATCTATAATTTGTATGCAATTGCTTCTATAAATAAAGATAAAATTCAAAGATTATATCACAACAGCTATCATAAGAAAATTGTCATATAGAACAGAATTTTTCACTTCCATTTATCATCAGTAATTTAACAGATCAGTAGTTTGCTCAAGAGATATGGCATCCCCCCCCCTTGCATACTCAAGATATTTTATTTTAAAAAATGATATAAAAGTAATATGGTCTTTCCCCAGAGTATTCCCAAAAATTAACAGGAAGGCCATCAATATATTATTTGTTTTATTTATGGAATGTTTTTATGTTTCGTTGTAGTGGCATCCAAATTATAAATATTTTGTTTACTGATGATAAATGGAAGTGAACATTCATCTTAACTCGCAACTTCATTTGATTTACAAATATCAAGTAACCTTTAAAGATACATAAATAATTATTCTTGAAGATTATGCAATCTATACTTATTAAATTCAAATCCCAAAAAATACAAATAATCTTATTAATACTTTTAAAAGTTGGCTTTTCTAAAAAAAAAAATTAATAAGCTTAAAATTTGATATTTATATATGAAATTTTATCTAAATATGACAATCTAGTAATTTCAAAAACTTAATGGAAAATGTTAAATTGCTTTCTTTCCACATTTATAACCATAAAAATGTAACATCTTTTTAAGATGTATTAAAAACTGCAACTTGAAATAATACATCCAATCCTATATGCTGCAAATTTATATTTTAATATATATAATAACAATAGTAACAAAATACCAATTATGTTAAACACCATTTTCATGAGTTGTACGAAGTCTTTTTTATAAGGCATAAATGAATCATTCATTAATTATTTATTATTGGCATTTTTATTAATAACTTCATAGAAGTTAATCTTTTTTAAATATGTACTAGTATTTTCATAAAGATAAGCTTTTAAGTAAATCTGCGAGAAATCTAATTGTATTTTTATGTAAAATTGAAACATTACTATAATTTTTTTTAAATAACTTTGAGGTTTTAAGTTCCATTCTATCAAAATATTCAGAATATGAAAAAAAAAATTCAAAGATTGCAAGTCATCAAATATACAAGAATAAAATTGAGAAATAAATATTTTGTTAATAAAATTTTAAAGATAACATTTAACATAATATTTCTTTCTAATAATTTATTAAATATATCTAGTACTTAAATAAAATGCTCTAGAAAGCATAGTAGAAAATGTTGCTCAAAATGCACTCAAAAAATTTTATATATCAACAATTCTATCTTCCACTGGATAATATTGGTCATTTAGAATTAAAATAAATAAACCTTTTAATGCAAATACATTATATTACTAATAAGTAAGCATGTACATCATTAAATATGCTTTGCATCTTCTGATCATAAAAAGGAATTATAAATTATCACTTAAAAGAAATCATTTAATATTTTTTTCGACAGATGTCATTACGAGAAGTAAAAAGAATTTATATATCATTGAAGTAGATAATACACACCCAAAAATTCATTCAAATATGTGCTTCTATTTACTTTTGTATACATATTTCAGACGAGTTTAAACGCACATGTCAACTCTTACAAAATACAATGGAAATCTTTTTATTCATACTCAGTTAGGTGTGTTAGCACTGTCGCCCTCTTCATTGTTGACACATGCGAATAATGACTCAGACACTGCAAATTTCCCGCATATAGTTCGATAAATGCAAATAAAAAATAATAAGCATATATAAATAAGCCATAACAAAAAAATTTCAATTCTTACCGCCAACAACGACTAACTTGTATTCAGTCATAATTTTATGAATGCCGGTTTACAATGGCTGGCAATAGATATCTACAAGTGTCCTTCACTTCGAAAAATAAAAATCATAAAAACAGAAAAGAATTCAGGTAAATTGCACTTTTAGACTTCACAGTTATGCAAACTTCATTTCAGAATCCAAGCATTTAAATAAATTTGCCAGCTTAAATTCTTAATTCCACCACCACTGATTACCACAACAACCTAAGGGCAAAATTTGAGTGTAGCAAAGATTCTATGCGACATCATAGATAATTTAACATAGCATCAGTTTCGGAATGAATCATTTTTAATTTGAAATACAAACACTTGAAAATGAATAATTAAAGAGAAAATCCTAAGTTAGAAGATGAACCTCTTTTAACAATAACCAATCTAAATAATGGTAAATTATTTCTAATTAGCTTTCGGGAGAATTTCAAAATAACTACAAAAAGAGTATAATTTAAGTCTTATTTGTGACGTCACATATTCTTTTCGACGAACAAATACAGGTTCCCAGCATTATGATATAATGGAAAAAGGTCTTTCAAAGCCACGGATATAAAAAAAAAATAAAGATAAAAATCTGAATTTAATAAATTATTTTCTTTTTATAATACAAAAAGCACTGATTATGCTTTTTACTGCCTTCGAAAACTGCTGTGGAATGATGTATAGAGAACTAACTTTTTGGACTGGAACAATGTGAATTTGCATCAAGTTATTGAACGTTACCGGATAAATTGTCAATACTATACTTTTGTATACTTCGTGTAAAGTAATGGAGTACGGAGGGTAAGCTGGTATTAATTTTTTCGCACCCTACTTTAAAAAAATATAAATGGCGCACACTTTCTTAGCTTAAGATATTGTGCGATATCCTCACGACGTTATTAAGTATTCTAAATGTCGGACAATATCGTGCAGATATCTCAACAATGTTATTGGTCATTTTGTACCAAGAAGGAGGGATCTGATATTACTTTTTTTTACTGCCTTATCATATTTGACTTTGAAAAATAATATAAATGCACTCATGTCTCAATAGTATGCTTTGAATCTGTATCCTGTTGCGTCTACACCGGTTTTCCTCCCCCAATCGCTACACCACTGTTATAAAAGAGAGTAAAAAATAAATCTTTATTAGAAATTTTATAGCTTTTGTTTATATTTTTGAAAACTAAATTGAATTTAAAAAAAAACTTTCATATGGAATATGAATTCATCATATTCTTTAAAAAAATGAAAAAATAAGGATAGGAAATTAAACAATATTTTAATCATACCACGCCACAAGATTACATTCAAGTAATAAGCAGTCTTCAATCAAGTATTTCATCTTTTCTTTAGACTAAAATAAAGCTCCTACACTTTTAAATGATATACGATAGAAAAGGTGCCGCGGATTTAATCGACTGTTGAAATTTATGAGCAGAGAAATTTTTTTGTGCATGCCTGATGTATCTCCCTCCCTTCTAATTCATTTTTGATTTCACATATACATCGTTCAAAAATTTAACTTCCAGATTCTGACTAATTTCCACGTTGAAGACTTCAGAAAAAATACTTTTTGGAACTATGTCTGTGTGGTCGCTCTTTCAGATAACAAAATTCTCAAAAAAGATCTTTAGATCAAATTTATAGATTTTCATCAAATATTGAATGAAATCCATTCACAAAAAGCTCTCTGCCTGTCTATCCACATGAAGTATAACTATAAATCGTAAAAAGCGGGACAAATAAAATTCGGCTTCCAATTTCTGCATTTGAAGTATGGATCTATATAAAACTTCATAAAAATCCGCCAAGGGGATGACCGTTTATTACTTTATACATTCGTATGAATGTAAATGCGATAACTAAAAAAAATAACGATTTAGATAAATGAAATGTGGAACATGTTCCTGTTACTAAATTTGTAGTTCTGTTCCAATTTTTGGTTTCAATAAGCTCAAAAATAGGCGTCTAAAATACATCGCTTACACCTTTGTATTATGAAATATAAAATAGTTATTTGTGAGATTCTGAAAATAAAAATATATGAGCATTTGAGGCATCCACGGCCTTACCCATGCTTACAGGTTTCATGTGAAGAAAACGAGAAACACCTTTATTATGTATTTAAGTCAAAAAATTTTGTAAAGGTCACTTCCGATAGTTTAAAATTTAGATATTCGATATTAGATATTGGATTCTATACTACGGCGAGATAGTACTAAAATGAATTTGTGATATTGCCGCATTGAAGAAAAATAGTCGAACCTCCATGGCCGAATGGTCATGGCACTGGTGTCATGATCAAGAGACCTGGGTTCGAATCCCGCTAGAGACAGTGCGATTAACCGTATATGTAAATACTTAATTCCTTGATTTTATGTTTTCCTTTATTTCATGTTTTAGAAGATACTGGACATTTCTTTAGTTTGCCAGACAAGTGTTCTGGACTTTTCTTACTGTCTCCAGAAGAGTATTCTGGAACTTTCTCTGCTTGTATAAAAGCAGAAGATTTGTCAGTTACTGTATTCTGAGTTCTGTTAATAAATTGGTTTAGCTCTACCTCTTGTATGTGTCATCGAGTTCTATACTATAGTTCTACGTGACATTCTTTGGTGGAGGCGCCGGGTAGCGATTCCAGTCAGCGTGGAAACGAATTTACGAAGAAGCGATCGCCTTGAACCAGAATTTGGACTTTATTTACCACCACCCAGAAAGACAAGGAAAATGTCTGCAGAACAGGAAACTAAACCTGTCATCCTGATATCTGCACAGCCACAATACAGAAATCCATCTGCATTTAAAGGAGACGTGGGACAAGACCCAAACAAATGGCTGAAGGAATACGACAGAGTATTAAAATTCAACAGATGAAATGACATGACTTGTCTAGCAAATGTGTTATTTTTCCTGGATTGCACAGCAAAGCAATGGTTCGAAAATAATGAAAAGAAATTGACTTCCTGGAATATTTTCAAATCAATGCTAAAAGTTGTCATTTGGAGAGACACAGCACTACGTAAAGAAGGCAGAAGAGGAGCTAAACTCAAGAACCTAGAGCTCAAAAATCTGGCGAAAGCACGCAGTCGTACATCCAAAGCGTGTTAGGGTTATGCCATCAAATCAAACCAAATATTTCAGAAGAAGAGAAAGAGTCTCATTTGATGAAAGGAGTCGCCGAAGATGTTTACCAGGCAATACTAACGAAAGAAATAACCACTACATAGGACTTTATTAAGTGGTGTAGAAAGATCGAAGAGATGCAGCAAAAGAGAATCCGAAGTAGGAAATTTGAAAGTCTTCCAAATGTCGTACCAATGGTTGCAATTGACGAAAAACTGGATCTGACATCACTAATGCGCCAAATAGTGCGAGAGGAGGTCCAGCGTCTCATATCTCCAGAAGTTGATCCCGAACTCCAAGACCAAGACATTGAAGCCATTGTTCGAGAGGAAGTAGAAAATGCTTTGGCTCCTTTGTCACAGACAGCACCAGACTGGACAAAACCAAACCAAGACGCCGACCTTCCTATGCTGACGTTGCCAGACGACCTACGCCCATAGCAGTAGCACAGCAACCACAGAGGAAGACAGATGTCTGGCGCACTCCTGATAGAAGACCCGTCTGTTTACATTGTGGCCGCCTTGGCCATGTAGTTCGATACTGCCGAGATCGCAAAGCTATTTTTGAGGCATATAGGGCTAATAAGAGAGATTTCGGCCGTCAGACGTCGAATGAGGTACGCTATGCTGTCGAGTACAGCCGACCAGCAGTCCGAAATTCGTCCCCCAGCCCATCACGAGGACGATCGTCGAATCGACATACCGCTACAGATCTCCGTCACCATATAGAAGATCCAGTCAGTCTCCTGGCCGCAGAAATGAGGAAAACTAAGCAGTGCGACCTTTCTTGTGGGTGAGGCCACTAGTAACAAAAATCCTTCGATTGTCGCAAAGATGTCTGGGAACGACAATGAGCCAGTACCTGCCCTTGTGAACTCTGGAGCCTCATTTTAAAAGTCGCCGATGGAAACTACGTGAGACCACTGGGAAAATGTACGCTTCGTCTCGAAATCAATGGCAGACCCCAGGCTTTTGAATTTATTGTTTTGCCGCAATGCAGTCACGATATCATTCTTGGTTGGGACTTTTTGGGCGCTTCTCAAGCTGTTATAGATTGTGGCCGTTCGGAACTCTTGTTTCAAGATGTCCTGCGAGAATCCCAAACTCCAGCCATTTATTCACGATAGAAGACTATACAGTACCCTCTCGTTCTATCAGAAAGATTACTGTCTTAGGCCGTAAGAACCTTCGAGCTATCGACGTAATAGTAGAGGGAAATAGGATGCTCCTCTTGAAAAAGGAAGTTGCTATTCCGTCTACTATAGTTACGCTCCTTAATGGAAAAGCCGAACTATGGGTTGCCAATGGACAAGAAGAACCTCAGATCATCCCTAAAGGCATGTGCATCGGGTATGCCGAACCTTTACACGAAGACTGCGTAAATACCATAGATGAGGGATCGCCTTATTCCACGACCACTTCAAAGGCAAAGTTGGGTGTCATCGATTATACTACGATGATAGTTTCAGAGTTGAGGATCGACCAAAAAGAAAAAATATTTCATCTACTCCAGAGGTTTTCAGAAATTTTCGATCAAGAAAGGACGTTTAATAACGGAAACCAACTCAATGTTAAACACCGAATAAACACAGGCGACCACTTACCTTTAGTCAGAGAGCTTACAGAGTGTCCCCATCCGAACGCCGCATTATCAGTGAGGAGGTAACCAAAATGTTAGAGAAAAACATCATTCAACCATCAGAAAATCCATGGTCATCTCCAGTCGTCTTGGTCAGGAAAAAAGATGGAAGCTGGCGTTTTTGTGTTGATTATCGCCGACTCAACAAAATTACCAAGAAAGATTTGTATCCATTGCCACGTGTTGACGATACCTTGGATTGCCTGAAGGAGGCAAAATATTTTTCGTCTATGGATCTATACTCCGGTTATTGACAAATAGAAGTCGATGAAGCCGATCGTGAGAAAACGGCTTTTATTTCACCTGAGGGATTATACGAGTTTAAAGTGATGCTATTTGGCTTATGCAATGCTCCCGCAACTTTTGACAGGATGATGGATAATCTTCTGCGACATTTAAAATGGACAATGTGCCTTTGCTATTTAGATGACATTTTGGTGTTCTCAGAAACATTCGATGAACATTTTCAGATGTTGAATACCGTCCTTCAGTGTATACAGAACGCCGACCTTATCCTTAATCCAAAAAAATGTCGCTTTGGAGCACAAGAGATAAAGATCTTCGGACACCTAGTATCCAGTGATGGCGTACGACCGAACACAGAAAAAATAAAGGCCGTGAGTGACTTTCCCGTGCCTAGGAATATCCATGACATCAGAAGCTTTCTGGGACTTTGCTCTTACTATCGCCGATTTATCAAGGACTTTTGCCATAAAGCCGAACCTCTACAGTTGTTACTGAAGGGGGACACAAAATTCTGTTGAACAAGTGAACCTGAACAAGTGAAAGCTTTTAATACCTTGAAGAAAGATCTTACCTCCGATCCTGTCTTAATCTTTTATGACGAAACTGCACCAATGGAACTTCACACCGACGCAAGTGGATACGAAATCGGCGCAGTATTAGTCCAAATCCAAGATGGGAAGAAAAAAGTAATAGCTTATGCCTTGCGGACTTTGACGAAGGCTGAGAAAAACTATTCCACAACTGAAAGAGAATGTCTTGCGGCCATATGGGCTATAACTAAGTTTCGGCTATGGAAAGGCTTTCAAGATCGTCACGGACCATCATTCCCTGTGTTGGCTGACAGGACTGAAGGATCCCTCTGGAAGACTCGCTAGATGGACGCTGAGACTCCAAGAATACGACGTATCAGTGGTGTACAAAAGTGGAAGTAAACACAAAGATGCTTATAGTCTGTCCAGAAACCCATTGAAAGTCGATGCTTCATGGTATGGGGATTCCATAGGCGCCACTTTATTCACTAATCTCTTAGAAGAACAGATGAAAGAACCGGTATTGGCAAAAAAAAAAATAAGAGACCAACAAAGTACCAAAACAAGTAGGCTGGGAAACTTTGAATTAGTCGAAGGAGTCCTCTACAAGAAGAATTTTGATCCTTCCGGAAGGAAATTCCTACCAGCTATCCCGAAGCATTTACGGCTCAGTATTATAGAATCTCTCAATGACGACCCCACCTCTGGACATCTAGGATTCACCAGGACGTATGACAGAATAAAAAAGCGATTTCATTGGCCATGTTTGTACAGAAATATTCGAAGATATGTGATGCACTGCCGAGAATGTCAAAGGAGAAAATCTATTCCTCAGAAGCCACCAGGTCGTCTCGTGCCTATTCCACCAGCTGCTGCTCCTTTCCATCGCATCGGAATCGACCTTCTAGGACTATTTCCAAAATCTGACGACGGCAACAAATGTATTGTAGTATGCACCGATTATTTGACACGGTACGCAGTCACCAGAGCTTTACCGACGGCGAAAGCTACACAAATAGCCAAATTCCTACTAGAGGGCATAATCCTGAAACATGGAGCTCCACGAGTTATAATTACAGACCGTGGTCAAGTATTCCAGTCCAAGCTAGTGTCCGATATTAATAGATTGTGCAATATCACTCATCGAATGACTACAGCCTATCATCCGCAAACAAATGGCCTCTCAGAGCGATTCAACAAAACGCTAGCAGATATGCTTTCTATATATGTTGATGTCGAACAAAAGAACTGGGACCAGATATTGCTATTCGTCACATTCGCCTACAATACTGCCAAGCAAGACACGACAGGTTTTACGCCCTTCTACCTACTATATGGGCGAGAAGCTGAAACGCCGTTGTATACGATGTTTCCTCTCTGCCCCAACGAGTTCAGCCAAGAAAACGATTATGTTAGTCATCTGATCAATAAGGCAGAAGAATCGAGGCAATTAGCTCGTGCACGAACTCTTGAGGCTCAGCAGAAAGATCACCGGCATTATGACTCCAAACATCGGATAGTGGCATACGAACCAGGGGATTTAGTGTGGATTTTTATTCCAATTCGTAAAAAAGGGTTTTCCGAGAAGCTCCTCAAGAGGTGCTTCGGCCCTTATCAAGTTTTGAGGCGGTTGTCCGACGTCACTTATGAAGTAGCCGATTTCGATCCTAATTCTAGAAGGCGGAAACCGAAGGAAGTTGTCCACGTTTTACGCATGAAGCCATGCCCATGACGCAGAAGAACAGGACGACCAACATTCTTATAAAATAATGCAGGTTCCGGAAAGAGACATTTCTCAAGAGACTACTCACCGTGAAGACACGATAGCTTATACTGGCCCTGTGACTCGATCGAGAGCTAGAGCCACACAATGAAATGTCATAACATCGAGACGCTGTTCTCCTAAGAAGGGAGCAATGCCGCATTGAAGAAAGGCAGTCGAATCTCCATGGCCGAATGGTCATGGCACTGGTGTCATGATCAAGAGACCTGGGTTCGAATCCCGCTAGAGACATTGCGATTAATAGAATATGTAAATACTTAATTCCTTGATTTTATGTTTTCCTTTATTTCAGGTTCTAGAAGATACTGGACATTTCTTTAGTTTGCCAGACAAGTGTTCTGGACTTTTCTTATTGTCTCCAGAAGAGTATTCTGGAACTTTCTCTACTTGTATAAAAGCAGAAGATTTGTCAGTTACTGGATTCTCAGTTCTGAGTTCTGTTAATAAACTGGTTTAACTGTACCTCTTGTGTGTGTCATCGAGTTCTATACTATAGTTCTACGTGACAATATTACATCAGCTTTATACATCCGCATCATACATTTGAAGGGAGAAATCTTTCTTTCTTTCTTCTAATTCTTCTGCATATCTAAGTAAAAATTGTTAGAAACAAAATTATTTTGTATTAAAAAATTATACAAAGAGAAAACTTTGCAATCCTCAAAAAAATTCGATCTCGAGCTTTTAATGTTTTGACACGCCTTATAACTCTTTAAACGTAAGTGGCTGCTTATTGTGCCTGTATCATCTAATTGAAAGATAGTACTAGTTAAACTAATGATTTTTATGCGACTTTTATAAAGGAACTATTGATATATAAAGGAACTATAAAGAGCCTATTGAATGTTAGACGAAATTGTTTGAATTCGTATCTCTCCATACAACTTGATGTACCCCCCCCCCCCACACACCCCCAAAAGTAATAATAATAATTTAAAAAAAAGCTATTTGGATGAAATTTCATGCTTGATTTTATGAGCAAAAGTATAGAATGAAAAAAGAAAAAAAAAAAAAGGAAATACAGATTGGATTTTAAATGTTGAATCCAGTCTTTCATTTTGTTGATTGGTATTTGTATATGAACAGCATAACTCTAACAAACAGATTAGCGAAATGAAATTTGATACATGAGTTTTATCACAAAACGAAGATTTGTTTTAAATACCGAGTGCAGTAAACAGATGAATGATTACTGTGATTGAAGATTTACTGTGGTATATTTAGCAGCCATTTGGGGTTTTCAACCGCACCTTATGGAGCTGTTGTTAATTATAGAAAGCATGGTTTTAAATAACTATAGAGAAGTAGAGTGCACAACGAAAATGAGGAAAATAAACGTTAGAATCTGAAAGAAGAATGAAAACAAATATGTAGATGCACTATAGAGACATGTATTGTCGCTGGGGGAAAAAAAGACCCCTCCATCCATATTTATTGTTTATCGTACAGCCATAAAAAATGCATCATTCGAAACGAATTAGCATATTATTAAGATTTTTTAATTAAAAATTTCATAAGAGGCCGTCTACATTTTGAAATAAGAATAAACTTTAAAATTTCCGATGACATTTTCCTCAAAGCTACGTTAAAAGTGTTTCCTGGATACCAAATTTCATTAGTTTAGGCCTAATTATTTCGAAATTATGAGGTAACAAAATTTTGACCTCTTAAAGGTTATTTATATCTTTAAAAATATTATAGTTATTGATATAAACTCTTTTTTTTGTGTGGAAATAACAGACATTCTATACAATTTGCACACATGCTTATCATTAAAAACTAATTTTTTGTTATTTCAAAATTAGAGTTTAAATTTTTTTAAATAATAACACTACATAATTTAAATTTGGCCATAAATTAAAGTACAAGACTATTTTATAGCGGCATAGAAAACTTCAGCTCATTCACAGGAGTAGTTTTTCCGTTGCATTATGTTTTCTGTTTCGCCTATGAAACGACACAGAAATATACTCATAAATTTCAAATTATCGATAGTATTTTACTTAGCATTTAAATACTAATGATGCATTCCTTGAATCAAATGTCATTTTCCACTGTGTTGTAATTGAAGAATGTATAAAAATTATGAAATCAAATTATTCCACTGCCATAATACTTTATTTATAGTTGCTTCTTTTAAATATGGAGGATAGTTTCTATCCTTGTGGTAAGTTAAAAATTTTACTCGTCGGCACATATAATGTAACTTGCAAAACATAAGAAATTATGGAATAATGGGAATGTTATTACCTAATATTTATTTTGAAGAAACATACTGACCAAATTATTTCTATTTATAAAAACATAACGAATTTCATACTTCCTAACAATAAAACAACCTTTTGCATTTCTTTAAATTCATTGATGGTTGTTCATGCGCTCAATATTTTTATAAATGTCCAAATTTCATAAAATTAATCTGTTGTACTTGTAATTATTATAATATTGCACTTAATCCTAAATAGCAAATTGAAACATCAAAATATTATTAAGTAACGCATTTAGCATTATTTTTTTTTTTGGATGCAGGCCATATCTCACACTAATTCCCAATACAAGTAAAAGCGAAAAGTTTTACATAATTTTAATAATTTAGTATTGATTAATGGTTTAATTAATTACTACTATTGTCAATATAAAATTGCGCGCGTTTCAGTTAATATTAAAATGAAGGACAGGAGCGGATGACGATGTCGCATCCGCGTTACAACTGAAAGGGGGTGTAGTAACTTCTGAGGGTAAAGACCCCTGAGCACGCGAGGGCAGAAGTGTGACTTCTAGCTCATAAGAAGATGACAGTCATACATTCGCTTGTACAACCCCTTTTT
This sequence comes from Argiope aurantia, assembly GCA_026543865.1. Classification (NCBI taxonomy): domain Eukaryota; kingdom Metazoa; phylum Arthropoda; class Arachnida; order Araneae; family Araneidae; genus Argiope; species Argiope aurantia. Next base: position 4,183 of record JAPMOR010068326.1, on the reverse strand, counting down.
ACAGGGGTTAACACATTCACACACCTCACAGAGAGAACACAGATGAAGAATAACCACGTCCGAACCGGGAGTCGAACCCGGGACGCCCAGATCACGTGGAAGATGCGCTACCCCTATACAAGAAAGCCGGCACAGAAGCGGATCAAATAAAATTTTAAAACAACAAATTTCGATTTAGTTGAATGTGGAAATGAATGTAGCTTCTTATAAAATAAAATTTAGTGGCAATTTCTCTTGATAAGTGAAAAAGTTTTATAGAAAAAAATTACACAAAAATTTGAATGACATTTATTTTTAAGTTATTACTTTTTTTAAAAAAATCTGATTTTTACAGAGGAAAAAAAATTATTTTTTAAAAGTTATATCATTTTTTATAACTTTGTATTCATGAACTTACAATTTATAGCTATTCAGTGTAAAAAGGAACTTGATTCATTTTTTTGGTGAATTTGTTTATTGTTCTTCTGTTAGTATTCCTTTACTTAAATGGGAAACCCAGTACCGAGCCTGATTCCAATCACATTCTTCAAAATGGAACAATCACTGAATATTTTTGTTATGTAAAATTTTTGAAGCGATATAATATTTAGAGGAGATTCAAATCTTAAATCCCTAATATCCTGCATGATAATACTTTATGCTGTAATCGTCTGTCTTTATCCTTCTTTTAAAAAATTACTCATAACTACAGCATGATAATGTGAATATAAAAATATATCTTACATCATCGTAAAGGTATAAATCCAATAAATAAAACCATAAAAAGCATTATTGTAAATCCAATTTTAAGGTATTTTGGTAAAACTGTGAAAAAATTGCATAGTATGTCTGAAGAGCTTTAAAATTTTTTTGAAGAGTTATGAATTAATTTTGTATAATAACCTGCTTAAAAACATTGGAAGTAAACGTGAATTTTTCGATTAAATTTTAAATAACCATTTTTGGTTCGCCGGAATCACGATTGCGAAACACTTTAATTAAATATTTTGTGTATATTTTAAAATTATGAAAGATATATTATTTCTACTATTTTAGAAGCTTTAAACTGTTTTTAAAAAACCTTACACTGCTATGCTTTTCCCAAAATTTATATTTATAACTTTGTACAGTCAATTATATCACAGAAAATGGCTAAAACATTTAAAACTGGGCGCATTTAAAAAAATTTTTTATCATTGTTTGGTTCTGAAGATAAACTTTATTTGCAAATGCAACAAAATTGCATAAATTTTATTAAAAGCATGAAATATATTTAAACTTGCACAAAATGGAAAAAAATCGAATTGATTGACCCTATCTTAATCATCAACAATCATGAAAGAGTCAGGATGTAATATTGGTAACAACAATGAAAACGATTTAAGTTTCACATCAACAATAAATTTATTCTTGTAAAAAGCTTTAAAATATTTTTCAAAAATAGATTTTTAAAAATATATATGCGTCAAAAGATTGATATCACTGAAAAGGTAGCATCATGAATTTTAAGGTGATATAATAAAATCATTTTTGTACTATAATATTTTTGGAGATTATCGAGGAAAAAAACTGAAATTACGCTTAATTTTGAATTAATTAAAATTTTAACAAAATTTTCAAAGAAGTCGTTCTGAAAATCGAGTTCCCACCCTCCAAAATATCAATTAGCATTATGCCAAATTTAGTAACAGCCTTACCTGTAGAGTGGTAACACGCACGTAAATGTATACACATATTCATTTTAATTATAAGTAGAGATTAAAAAGCTAATTAAAAATTAATACGATTCCTGTTTCACATGATACAGTGCATAATCTCTGTTTTACATACATATGCGATATTTATTACATTATGCGATATTTGACTAATAAAAAATTGCTGATTTTAGCACTTGTCGTCACAACAAAATGTGAACAGAATTATAAAAATGTGATTAAAATATTGCAATTTTTTTTCCTCGATTGTAAGTTGCAATTTTAAAAGTGAAATACAAAAAAAATACAATTCAGAATGTGTTAAATATTGTTTAAATATAAAGGATTATGATAAATGTCGAATCGATGCAAAAGTGCTTTGGCAATTATTTTTCGCACCAGGATGCGCATTATAGTGAGGACTTATCTCCGTTTTCTTAACCATGATGCAAGGATAAGAATGGTTGGATTGACTTCAGTAGTTTTTTGATATTTGCTTCCTTGGAAATTTTTAACTCTCATTTGAATAAATTTGTAATGTTATATGCATTCTTACGTAATCCAATACAAGTAAGGGTTCTAATATACGATAAGTTTTCTAAGAGAATCTGCTTTTTCATTTCAGCAAATGTTTGGAATAATATAATGTAATGTAATATTTCGAATTCAAACATCACAATTTTTAATTTTAATTTTAATTAAATTTTAATGGGCTAATGTGTGAATAATATTACATAATGTAATAGAGAAATCCTTTAGAGGCTGAAAGACTGAAGAAACTATCTGATAAAATGAGCAATTTTTTTTATAAAATTAAAAGATCGTCTGTCCCCCCCCCCCTCCCCAAATCAAAACAGCTTATGTGTGTAAAAATCAGAATTAATCTGGTGTTCTGACAGGTAGAAGAATACACATGTGAAATTATTGTATTACATATGGGAAAATTCCTTTTTTAATAAATTTGTAGTGATGATAAAAATATCATTTTAAATTTGTTGCTCATAAATACTTTAAATAGTTAGTTAATCATAGAATGAGACTGTACTGTATTATACATTTTTATTTAACTTAATTGTTTATGTTAATATGTTTCATAAAGATAGAATTTTATAATCTTTTCCTCATCCACTCCTTGATTTGCAAAAGTATTGAAACTCTCTGCACTTATGCACGTGCTCTCTATGGAAAAAAATCGCCGTTTGTACGTTTCCAGAATTTAATTGTCTATTGATACCTTTAAACCTATTTAATCCATTCAAGCAGCGCCACCTGATAATGAATATAAGAAAAAATTAATTCAGGGTTCTTTGATATTCATGATAGTGACTTATAAATCAAAGGTAAAAAGTACAAAATAATTATAATAGAAAGAATGAATTGTTGCAGCACATTGATAAAAGTCCGTTTCTTAATTATTAATTTGAACAATGAATTCAGAAAAGAAATTTCTCACCATTGAATATGAAGGACATTTAATTTTCTTTTTCACAAATCAGCCTTATAGTAATTTTCTAGACAATTGTTGTCAATAAGTGCATCATTTACAGTAATTTTCCACTTAATTGTGTAATGTCCTTGTAATATAATTTGGTGAAATATGAAAGCAAAAATATAAGCATATTATCAGTGGGAAGAGAGTACTTCAATCTGTAATCAAAAGTTTAAAATTATTTTTTGATTTATCAAACGAAATGAACTGAGATAATTTCACTGTATTTAGACAAAACTTTCTGGATAATTTCTGAATCAAGCAAATAAAAAAAATTCAAAGAGCATAAGGTTTTATTTTGTCAAATTTTGAAAATGAGTTTTGAAATTTTTCCTGTGAGACATTTTTAAATGAGCTAAGATGTAAACTTGTAAAGATATTCAAATAATCATATAAGCATAATATCATATCCAAATTTATTCGATTTTTTTTATTTTTTATTTTTTTGAATTTGCGCTTCTTTGATAGTCGTGCGAATACTGAAGATTGAAAATTGATTTTCTATGAAAAATAAGAATCTGTTCTGATAAGGATATACTTTTGCTAGGAGATGTTCCATTAAGCATTGTACCATAATACATTCAAATATTTTTAAAGACAGAGAGGTAAAATCGTTGAATCTGTAAGAATACATTTTAGTTTCATCTTCATTACCGTTCCCAATTTTCAGATGATGAATTGATGAATGGCAGTAAATATTTCTGTCAAAATCCAGAGATATTGTTACATGCATCTTACAGCTATCCAAAAAAAAAAAAAAAAAAAAAAAAAATCGACAAAAATTTTGCTTGGCACAAGTGGGTTTGAAACGAGATGATAATTAATTATTAGCTTTAAAAAGTACTTTAAAAGTAATTAATTATTAGCTTAGCTTTAATTAAAAGTGCTTAGCTTTAAAAGTAATTAATTATTAACTATTAGCTTTAAAAAGTGCAATTATTATTTCATCTGATTTTACGGAATAAAATACACCCAGAATTTGAATAATATTGCTGCTTCTGGGCATCTTCTAGCTTTTTTT
>JAPMOR010068314.1:50508-112777 GCA_026543865.1 Argiope aurantia | reverse complement strand
TTTTTTTTTTTTTTTTTTTTTGTGTGTGTGTGTGTGTGTGTGTGAAAAAATTGATCTCTTATCGAAGATTAATTCCGACTTTTTTTGCTCTTTGCTTTTTCTGATGCGAGATTGTATTCTTTTTCATTTTATTTCCCATTTATTTTCTATAGTTTTTCAAATTTAAGTATGTTGACTTTTTTTATTTTACCATGTTTCATAGTGTGAATATACATCATTTTAATAAAATACGCAGTGAAATAGAAAAATTCAGGGACCCTAAAACGGCAATTTATAGCCAAGCATGGAATGCTTGAATCTATCTTATGAAGTTGTGGTAAACATAAATAAGTCTTTTTCTACACATGCGCTGCCTACTTGCCGTCTTATAACTGACCGAGAGTAAACCCAGCATTAATGTTTATTTTTAAATTAAGTTGGCTCGTGCATGACACGATTAATCCGCTGGCCCGAGAACACAGCTTAAACCGCGACGTCATCTTGATAAAAGCAGGATCGTGACACAATTATACCTTTCTTAAAAATAATTTGAAAACTTATCTCATTGGGTTTTGTTAAATATGCATTCTATGCTGGGGCTGTTTCGAGATGAATTTCTCAAATTCGAAATATGTTCAGCTGAATAACATTAAACCAATTCTCCAAATATGCTCGCAAATCTTAATTGAATATATTCCATGACCAATTTTTTGTATGTACCACCTCACAGTTGTATTACATTTTGGGAGAATCGAACTTAAAACCTTCGAAGCCGAGATATTGACAACCGAGCAGCGCTATGTGATATTCAGTCAAATCACATGAATATAATGTAATTACAGCAAGTAAATGTCCCCGATTCGAAGGTAAATTGCATTCCTCTGTATCTAAACCAAATTCAAGATTAAAATAAACATTTATTAATAGCATCAAATGTTTAGAGTTTTTTTTAAATTTCTTTCTCTCTTGATTCTTTCGTTGTCGCTTCTCATTTATACATCAATTAAGTAAATCGCGTATATTAGTAGATACAATGTTATTTGAAATCTCTATCGGAATAGAGTAATCTCACTTAATTAGGTCCTATATCAACATAATCTATGTGGAATGCATGTCAGCGCCCGAGTTCTAGTACGTATCAGTATTATAAAGCTTATCCACAGCCTATTAATTGAGTTGCAGCAATCTTGGAGGAATTAGTCTACAAATATGCCACACAATATAGATAATGAGAAGCATTGATGTTTGATCAAACATAAATCTTCAAATGTCAAGATATTTTTTTTATCTTAATTAATTAATGAAGATAAAAAAATTATCCTCAATTGGATCGGTTCGCCATTTGCTAATAATAAAGATGCTCCACGTCAAGAGATTCTGCTGAGAAGATTTCTCTGCTAGCTTAGAAACGAAGTATCTATGACCAATTTTTATATAAACCATTAGGAGAATATAGTAGTATATTCTTCTAATGGTTTTTAATCCTTACGATTATTCAATCGTAGAAGAAGGTCACTTTTAGAAAAAGCATTTATGAAACTCACTGAATTGTTGATGAATATTTGCATGTAAAGAAGAGAATAATGTTAGAAAGTCTGTAACAATGGATTTTATGAAAGGCATGGATTTTATGACTGTAGCAGTTGCATTACACTTATCTTCTATTTTGGATACTAGATGGCGATACCTGATTAAGCCCTCCCATATGTAATCCCATAATGCATTGCGATTGTAATGAGAAGGAGATGTGACGCTGAACTGTGAAGCGCGAGCGTAAATGTCTTGTCTTTGTGTTTGTAATTGTTTAGTGTGTGAATGTGATTATTAAAGAAATGTTTCCTACAACATTCGTCCTGTTGCTTCCTGCACAGATCATAATAATCCACATACCACCATAATACTCAATAAGATTATTTAAATGGAATTTTAATTGGTTGTGCATCTAAAAAGAAAGAAGAATGTATAGATACTCTACGAAATAGTTATCAATAGTTTTTATTATTCATAAATGCTTAAATCATTAGCTACCACCATCCTCATTTGAGAATTTTAGATTTTTAATTACACCCCTCGGCGCCAAAAAATATTGGAACTTGACATTTAGTTTCGTTTAATATATAGCAGCAAATATTGTGTGTTGTAGAAAATGTGCATTTTTTGTTTTATTTTTTTACAATAAGCGAACAAATTTGAAATTCTTCTGCAAATTGAACCGAGCGGAATTGTCATGTTTCAAGCCTTATATTTTTGGTTTGGTTTTTATATTATAACGAAATAGCGTACATAAATATGTAATTTACATGTTTAAGTACCGATCTGTTATATACTCAGTCTTTTGTTTTTTGTTGAAATGATTTTATTGATTAAACGATGCTCTTTTTCAAAAGTATCAAATACTTTCAAATCAAAACATTATTTGAATATAATTATATTGTTATATAACTCTTTGTGCATATATATATATAATTTAATCGGTCAAAAGTTAAAAAAATGGGTTACAGAATAATTTCTTTTATTATAATTATTGTTTATCATTTCATTTCCACAATTTGATTTCTCTTAAAATTTTTATTATTAACAACTATTATCCTTTTGTGGTGGTATGTAGATTATTATGATCTGTGCAGGAAGCAACAGGACGAATGTTGTTGGAAGCATTTCTTTAATAATCACATTCACACACTGAAACATACACTAACACAAAGACAAGACATTCACGCGCGCGCTTCACAGTTCAGCATCACATCTCATTCTAATTACAATCGCAATGCATTATGGGATGACATATGGGATGGCCTAATCAGGTATCGCCATCTATTATCCAAAAGAGAAGATAAGAGTAATGCAACTGCTACACCCTTTAATTGCTTTACATGTATGATTTCTGACCTGTCTGAATAACATTTTACTACATTTCCTGTGTCACGGAATAACAAAAATAAGTCCTGGAGTCTTACGAAAAAGATTTATGTAGTTTTAAATATGTAGTTTTAAATGAAAATTTAAACGATACTTTAAAAAAAAAGTACATATTTTAATAAGCTATGAATTATTTGATATTTTATTATTTAAAACTACAAAAGTAACAGAAAACGATTCTATTAAGGATTTAAAAAGTTCTATATCAAACAAAACATTGTTTAGAAAAATTTTAAGAGCATTTTTTATGGAATAAACTCATAAAAATTATCTATACGCAGTCAAATTGATGGATTGATAGGCGACATTTGGAGACATTTAAAGAAGTCAGTGAAATATTTAGTGCCAAACATTCCCGTTTCTTTTAAAGTTAATACAAATAGAAAAGAAGTGAAACAATATAAGTAAAATTCTTTTATCTATCGTGGATGTGTTTATCCTGAGTTAGAAACCTTCTGAGAAAATCTACTAAAGTGGAAATTCAAGTTCTCTGTGAATTAAAGAGAGTTTTTAGTGTCAAAAAGATGTTCGCAAAATGTAAGTAATAGATCTTTTTTTTTTCCCTTGAAGGGCCGTTAAACATTTTATCAATGCTCATAAAGAAAATGAAGTAAAATTGTTTCTCGATATTTAAAGGAAGGAAATATCTTAGTCTGTTAGATATAAAGATCTTGCAAAATTTTAAGTGAAATTTATTTAATGTTTTTGTAGCAAAATTATTTCTTACATGACGTATCGATTTTTCATTCTTTAGGAAAATTGAATTTTTTTGCTATTATATCTAATTGAATTTCGGTTCAAACTTTATTCCCACAGAAGATAAGATTTGAAAAACATTATAGACATTTATGATTTATTTTCAAAAAAATCATACAAATTTATAAAATTTTCGTACAAAAAAGTGCATTTTTATAACCATGATTCAAACCTTGAATACATCGCCTAATTTCATTTCAATACCTAATTATTCTATACAAAAAAACTGCCAAACTTCGACGATGGACGCGGGTTAGTAGATATACACCATTGCATACATATTTCTATAATAATTATGAAACGGTTAAAAAATAGTGATACTTTAATATTGTATTGTATATTATTGCAAATTTTTATTTGTATATTATTGCAATTTTTAAAATTAAAAAAAATTATCATAGAAAAATGCATCAAAATTTAAAGAAATCGTTTTCCTTCGTAGGATAACATTTTTCTAAACATGCATTTCGAAAGATACTTTTTTTTAAAATCGTTTCCTTTCAATAAGAAAATATTTTTTAAATAACAACTGAGATAATTTTTTTAAAATTATTTTTTACCTTATTGTTTTTTGAACAAATTAATTATATTTAATATTCATCAATGATATAACTAATTCAGTATTTATTAAAATAATGACAGAAGACTTCAAGAATAGGTGCCCAAGAAATATAATAAAAGGAGCATAACTTCTATTCCGTTGAGATTTGTTTATAAAATTACACTTGGTCGTCTTGTTTATTATTGAAAATCTTAAAACTTATCAATAATTTAAAAAAAATAATTTTTTTCTTTGCAAAATTTTTTTTTCTGAAAAGATATTAAAGAATTTTTGATTCAATATTCCTGTCTTAATCTTACTCCTAATTTATCTTTAAAAATTAAAAAATATATATATATTTACAACAAACAATTTGATGAAATTAATCCTTTTTATAAAATTTATGGTTCTTTTCAAATGTAATACGTCTTATTTGTCTTGGGAATATCTATTCAAATTTTCTGATATAATAAAAAAAAATTTAAAAAAATCCTAGCAAAATATTTATTCGTGAATAATTAATTACTAAAGTAAATAATTAAACCAAGTAAATAATGGCAGTTGGAAATCTCCAGTGAATTAAATTTTTTTCGAGTATTTCATAGGTTATTGCTGTCATTGTTTAACAGAAAGAGGAATCAATAGTTAATTATGTACTAAAAGTTTTAAGATTAAACTGATATAAGCAATGAATAGATGAATTTCAATACAAATTCATTAGGGTCTCACAAATAATATAATAAATAATTTCAAACACGAATCTGGAACTGAAGCCCTCAATTAATTCATAATTAAGGTTCTCTAGTAAAACAAAAGAGCCAACATGATAATAATAGTGATTAATCCAATTTTTTTTATTTATTTTCTCTTAAGTCTTCCTATAATACTGCAATCAATACAATGATTAATTACCCTTTCTGAATAGAAAAATAGAAACTTCTTTCATTACAAACAGTTTTGGTTTCATTTGTAAAAGTCCAACTTTTTTGAATATCGAATATTTTTTTTGCATCTTAATCAAAGAAAATCTATAGATTGATGATGAATTTATCTGTTTGATTAACTTATGTGAAAGTGGGGAAAAGACAGTTATTTCAGACACAAAAATTTTATCGTTCGTTTTTAATAAAAGCTGCGAATAAAGATTTCATCGAAATTCCGAAAATTTGACAGTAAATATAATTAAAATAAATTAAAAAAAATTAAATATATTAAAAATAAAAATAGAAATTCAATATTTTTGTTATTGTATTAGATATAATTTGATGACTGTTTTTTAAAGAGTATATATTTTTTAAAGACTTTTATAAAGTCTTAAATATACTGAATGAATCAAAGAATTTTCAAACTGCAAAATGAAAGAGTTATTTGTTTTATCTTTTTAGTTCAAAATAAGCTTTCCCAACGTCAGTACATTTGTTAAAATAATCTAAAAACCATTTGAATTCTGCCCAATTTCACTTTTTAGAATGAACCTCAAGAAAGATTGCATTAGATCTGTTTATATGGTTGTAATAGAAACTAAATAACACCTTTTAGACGCAACCAACTAGATGACTCAACTGGACCACATCAGTTAGTAGTAATTAATCGGATATGTGATCGTTATTAAGAGACACAGACGACTAGATGATTCAACTGGACCACATCAATTAGTAATTATTTATCGGAAATGTGATGGTTATTAAGAGACACAACCGACTCGATGACTCAATTGGACCACATCAGTTAGTAGCAATTTATCGGATATATGATCGTTATTAAGAGACACAGCCGACTAGATAACTGAACTGGACCACATCAGTTATTAGTAATTTATTGGAAATATGTTCGATATTAAGACACGCGCGCCACCAATTTACACACGAGAAGTTCAAGTCTTTATGTTACCGCCTTTAGATTTCTGCTTTTTTGAGTATACTTCGTTTGTATACGATACCTGCATTTTCTTGCTTTCTTTGAGAATAAAGAATATTATTTACAATTTTGGCAGTGCACTTACTGGGCAGATTTTTCATAACAAAATATTCAAAAAAATTTCTTTAAAAACGCTATACTGTATTAAGGAAAGCAAAGAATGTGCAGGCTTTTACAATATAGCCCTTTCCTTGATTTAACGTTAATTTTTTATATCTCTTTTCGTTGAGTTTCTGCATTTATTATAAACAAATATTTTACAAGAAAAAACTTATCGCCATTGATAATTCGACATAATCTTATTTTTCATCATTTCGTAACTAATTAATTGGAATTTTGTTTTGTATAATTAATTAATTTCTAATATAAATTATTAAACTATGTTATTTTATTACTTTATATGAAAATAAAGTAACAAACTTGATTTACTGAAATATAGAGCACATTGCCTTTGGGTTGTTGAAGAAGAAATGGGCAAGGAATAAGGTAGTTTGAAGCTTAAAAACAAAATAAAATATCGATTTTCCAAATTACATTCAGAATGTATTGCATTCTGTTAATTCAAAGAAAATTTAATTATAAATAAGTAGTTATGGTTAGTTTAAATCTGGGTATACACATGCCAGCCTTATAAATTTTACAATTGACAAAATTAATTGCATTAGATTAGTTTGAATTACGTAACACTTAGCTTTGAAATTACACGGAGGACTACTTTCAGGGGACCCTCGTTATTTTTAAATTTTAAATTTTGGCAGATGACCAGAAGGACAGTGAGAATGCTTCGTTTTTAAATTCTCATACCACGCCATCAAAACATTATTTCACTGTCAAATAATTTAATTAAAAAATCCATATAGATGCAGGATCTTTCATGGTATCAGGCTAAAAATACATACTAGATAATGTTTCGCATTTTAAGATGCGAGTAAAATCTGATAAAACTGATTAATAATGTTACCAATCCTTTAATTCAACATCAACTCCAAAGGAGAAAAAGAATGGTTTGAAATGGTTTTCTTGAATAGAACTATGCCATAGATATTTTACTGTCTATTAAATAAATTAAAATGATATCTTTTTTATTAAGTATGAAATAAAATACAATTATGCCACAGAATTTTAACTAACTCTTAAGTGAATTGAAATAATGCCATAGAACTTTTGTTATCTATTAAGTGAATTAAAGTAATGCATTTGAAATTTTTTATTCTCTATTTTTGAAACAAACTCAATGATTCTTCATTGCCGATTTTACGATGTGAAAGAAAAAGATTGAAAAAATTAATTGAATTAAAGATGAACATGTGAATGAACATGAGTCCTGAATTCGACAAAAATATTACTCCTCTAGGAATAAAATGATTTAAGAATGGTCAAAGAAGATCTAAACTGAATTAATATAATGATAAAATTATCTGCTGTATCTTAGCTGGATAAATTGCATTTATCCGCTAAACGGCATGGGATTTAACACATTCCGTTTTGCATCATGAGCCCAAATGGGTGCTGCGTTTCAATACAATTAAAGGCTCTCTATTAAAACAGATTCAAGCGAAAATCATCAAAACAAGAAGAATTTTTTTGTTTCTGTTTGTATACTGAAAAAAAAAAAGATTTTATGCTTGAAAATGATTCAAGAACGGTCAAAAAAGATCTAAACTGAATTAAAATAATAATGAAGTAATTATCTATTGTATCGAGGATGACGGTTAGTTGCAGCAGTGCATGAGCAGTTAAAGGCCATGTGTTGAATTCCACTTAACACATGCCATTTTGGATCATGAGCATAAATTCTACGTTTAGATCCAATTAAAGAATTTTTTTTCTTAAAACAGATTCAAATAGAAAATCACTGAAAAGTTTTTTGAGACAGAGGCTTGATTTATTTACGAATTAAAGCGAATGGAGTTCAAATGTCAAAGAGAATAAGGTCAAAAACAGTGTTAAAGAAATTGTATCAAAAAATCACTGCACTTTTGAAAAATTGCAGTCCGGACAGCAAAATTATTTAAAAATTACCAAACAAGATTTAAACTAAATAATGAAAAAACTATCTACTGTTCCTTAAATGGAACTTGACATGTACTGGTTCGGACTGTGAGCAGAAATTACTGCTGTGTTTCCAATCAATGCCTTTCTTTTACAACCGATTAAAGGAGGGAAACCATAAAAAAAAAAGAAACTGAAATGTTCTTGTTTTTGCCGGTATACTAAAAAAGAAAACCTACTGAAGCAGAAGTTTGAGTTGTCCCTGGATTAAAGAGAATGGGGTTCTGGTGTCAAAGAGGACAAGTTCGGGAACTGTTCGCAACTATTCTTTTTCTTGAAGAGCCATTAGTCACTTTGTCAATGAGCAGAAAACTTCCATGTAAAGAAAAACTGTTCGCCATCTTTTATAGGAAGATGCTTTTTTTACAGTACTATTTTTATTTTTAGTAAAATGCTAAGGTAAAAGTTTTATAAACATCTGTATTAGGTTACATAGAAATTAAAACAATAGTAATAAAATTTACCCATTATTCACTGAATTAAAGGGAATAAATATATGACTTTTGATCACACCTATAATAATAGGTATGCTTTTACCTCAGAAACAAAGTCCTTTTTCTAAATTTTTGGGGAAAAAAAAAGAAAAGAAAAGAAAAGAAAGAAAGAAGAAAAAATTTATCGAAATTTCATTAAAGTTGCTCCTAAAGTGAAAATTGCATTTGAAATATTTAAATGTTTAAGAAGCATTGAAGATTTTATTGGAATTAAAAGAACATCAAAAATTTATATACTATCAATTTTGACAATGACAAATATACAGGATGGTTATAATTAAAGATCTACTTTGAAATGTCCATAAAAGGAACACTGCTGGACCAAATGTTATCAAATTTGCTATTAGTTAAAAATGCCATGGGAATTTCTTTTCCACTAAAAAAAAAAAGTTCAAAAACTCACCACCAGGGGAGAAATGGCTCTGTATGCAATATTGTTAACACAAAATAAGCAATGTAGACATCGGGGTTAAAATGTGTTTTATCCTTTCTGAAGCGAAACTTTTTGTGGGGTTATGTAAAACCGCAATGTCTTGTAATTGGCTTACGGCAGGAAGAAGCAAATGATTTATGCAGATGCGCTTTATATTTGATTTTCCATTTTCTATTACCATACCATTTGATTTTCCAGATAAAAGTAAGCCTTTTGTCAGAATTCTCATTGGTACGAATCGACAATGCCCTCAACCCCTATGACTTCCTTCTACGAGGTTATTTGAAAGGCACTTTTTATGGGGATATATAAACAATTTGGCAGAATTGAAAGATAAGATACACCGACATATGCCTAACATGCCTCCTGACATGCTAAGAGCTACTGTTGAGAATGCAGTAATGCTAATTAACTTGCTTTCAGAAGATGGTGGACACCACATATAACACGCTTTGTAAGACGTTTCAGACACTATTAAACACATTTTAAAACGATGTCTTCATGTCCTATCCTGTTTATCAATATTGCATGCAGCGCCATTTTCCTCCCTGGTGGAGAGTTTTTGAACATTCTTTTTACTATCACAGAAATTTCTATGATTTTCTTTAAACTATTACCAAGTTTGATAACGTTCAGTCCAATAGATTTCCTTTTATGACCATTTCAAAGAAGAACTTTAATTATAATCACCCTGTATATTATTTTGGATATCTAAATAAATGTGTACTAATTAAATGAGGGAAGATGCAAGAAAACCACTGTTTATCTCCCTGTTTTTGTAGATATACTGAAAAAGGCTGTTGAGAGGGTAACTGGAGTTCATGAAATCATAGTAAAATCATGCCAACAAACACTGATATCTAAAACATTATCCATTTTAATAACAGCTGTCTCCAAAACTTACCTTAAAGAAAAAAATAAGTAAATATTTCTGAATTACATTATACAATAAATACCTAAACCACTCTACTTAGTAAGCTTTATGGATGTATTCTTCTTCACTTATTACAACGAATCAGTTTTGTATAAAATTAAATCCTCAGCAATTTCATAAAAGTCAAAATTAAATTTGACTCGCCGATTTAAAGATGCGTTGTGTGCTTTACCTTAAAATCGAATAAACTATTTTTGAAGAAAATTTCAAACGCATATTCAGAAGTTTGTCATCCTTTTATCAGCTTTGAAAGATAATTCAGATAAGCAGAGATCAGCGTAGTTTCCGAAAAGGATCATTTTATGAAATGTATTTTTTCATTGTTACTGCGATTAATAAATTTGCATAACAAAATGCAATTTCTTGTTGTTGGGACAATAATATTTATTCGTTGATTTTCTGGAATCAATACTAATATGAATATTATTAAAAATGTTTGCCACCTATTAACATGTAAACTGACAAAAAAGTGCAGTTTGTGTGGTCTAAGTTTAATGTAATGAGAAAATACAGTACCTATATAATACTGTATTTTAAAGTAGTTTTAAGATATAAAGGCATACAATGACGGCGAATTATTATAATGTTACAAATAGTTTACAGTGGAGTATTTATTTTTATTTTATCCTCTTTAATGGCCATCATTTTAATTTTAAATTACTGTTGTGCCTTAAGAACATAAAATACATTCTATGTGTATTCAAGTATTCTTCAAAAATTTCTTTTCATAATAGTAATAAGTATTTATAATGAAAACGTAGATAAGTGTTCTGTAGAAAAAATCCAAATTATAATAAACCAGAAGAAAACGAATTCCCTTAATTTGGTAAATTATCCATTTTTGCAAGGCATTTAAAAGTGCTTAAGTTAGATGTATGATTAAAAGTGCTTAAGTTAGATGTATTTTAATGTAATATATTATACTTCGAAATAGGCGGAATGTTTCTAATTGATATTTTAATTTAATTATTAATATAATAACGAATTTCTAAATTAAACATTCTTTTAAATCTCACGAAAATTTGTCCAAAATTATTTTTAAAAATTCGTTGAAAACATTAATTGAATATCTAATAATGAAATTCGTTAGGCAAAAAAATTACCACTTTCAACTTATTAATATTTAAACAATGAAAAACTGAGGTGCAGCAATTATTTGTTTTTACTCGTCTGGTTATCAGTCAATGTTGCAAGCTATTTAATATAGTTTGGGTAGTCATGCAATTAAAACTTTTAAGAATAATATCTTTAATTTTTTTCGGAATTCCAAAAACCGTTCTATGATTATGTAAGTGTACTATAATAATTTTATTCATTATTTTTGGATGATGAATAAAATTATTATTATAATAACCAAGCTTCCCATAGATTTTTTTGCTTCATATGATACAATCTTGAGAAAAATATATTTAATCGCTTATACAAAAGTAAAGAAAACGACCATTGCCATTACCACTAAAAATAACATTAAAATACCATTAAATATTGCTGTTCACTCAAAAAAAATTAATCTGAAGCATTTTTTTGAACCATTTCCAACGGTCTTACATTGATTCATCATTTCTAAAAAGGTTCATAGAATGAATATACTATTTTGACGCGATATATTATATTTACCGCACAACATTGTTAAAGAATTTGAGTTTGATAAAAATGTGAATTCTTTATGTTTAATTTTTCATCCATATCAAAGTATCAAAATTACCTAAAAATATCCCCAGTCCTTTCTATACGCATGAAATGCTTCAAGAACTTCCAAGATCGACGTCTCTATCCTTCAAATCATAAACAATGTTCTACTCCGTGTTTCGGCATGGACGAGAGAGCATTTTCTACGCGCCGACGAATCACAGAACCATCACCAGCGCTTGATTTATTGCAAAAAAATGATAGTGAAAATAACAGGATTATAAAAATATCTCCTTCAATCTTGCGCCTCTTCTGAAACTCATATTCTATGATACAGATGTGTAACAAAACATTTCCATTTCTTAAAAAAATGTATTGTGAGAATGAATTCAATTTTGATCATCGAAATGTTCTCAAAACAAACAAATAAATAAAAAGGACGCCTCTGTTTTTTCGACAATAATAAAAATTTAAATTGAATCTGGATTGTTATAGAGTAAAAATTACATAATTATATTAAATGCTCTTAATACTCCTCGAAGTTTACTCACTCCCTAATTAATGTATTTTCTGGATTAGTAATTGTATATTATTGGCGAACAAAATTTATGAAAGAGCCTATTAACGTGCAATCTTCGGCATTAATCGGTGAATGTTTTGACAATTAATAAGACAATTTATAATTCTTTGCTTAAAAAGCGAAATGATTCCATTTCAAAGAAACAAAAATGATACGATATTTACGCATTTTAGAAATATATTATGCCCTTAAGCAATATATAATAGAAATACTGAATGTCAAAACGCAAATTCTCTAAGTCAAACATTTTAGGATGTTTCATAAAAAGCAATTAATTACAATGAAAACAATTAACAGTTATGAAATATATACGCAGATACTATAAATGCCATATCATATCTCACGTTTAGCATTTATATGCTTGACATTTAGTCTGTACTCAACGAAAAATACATAATCAAATCACTCCAAGTTTGAATTGATTATATGAACATCCTACCATCTAATTCAATGTTAAATTTAATAATAAAAATCTTTAATATGCACCAATTTTGTTTAAAAATGAATAATACATTCATATAAATTATGGATTCATTATCATATATTTTTTATTCGAATTCGAAAGAATTCAGCTACAAAACTAAAAACTGCTAAAAAAACCCATATATTTAAAGAATTGAGGACATTACAAAGATAAATTTCCTGTATTCAAATATCCCATAGCTAATAAAAGTTAGATTCATCTTTGAAGTTAAACAAAAGCAAATGAGCTGCTTTATTTTTATATACATGCATTTTTATAACTCATTTGCATATTTACTCACTACTCCCATTTGCTCCAATCGCCTCATTCCAATAATATCTGCAAGTTTGAACAGAAAAAGCCAGTTTTGAAAATCCTTATTGAGTCCATACTACCATCCCGAAGAACATCAACGTTTGGAACTTTAAATTTCAACTGGATATTCCAGTAACATCAAAGATCACTGCATTCAGAAAATAGCTGAAACACTAAAGAAAAAATAAAATGATGAATAGTGTCTTTTCCATACATTGGATTACCCTAAAGATTCTTAGGAAAAGAATCTCACATTTCGTTATATTTTCTTTTACGAAAAGTTTCCAGAAATTCCCAATGAAATCTTTTTTATAGTGATTCAAATATTATTAGGCCTACCAAAGCACTGATGATAAGAAAAAAATAAATGGCATATTCATATTTGAGAATAATAGCAAAATAATTCTAAAAATTTCGGCAAGCGTTTAAATTATCAGAGCAAATTCAATTTACATTTCTTTGTAGATTTCACTGATAGACAAATAAAGCCTTATGATGATGTTAAAAAATAAGAACAATATTCTCTACATCCGTGTACTAATTAATTTTGTATTAAATTCGCAATGTAATGTAAGCATTTTTTTAAAATGAATTATTTGCAACCAATGATGTAAAATTTTGAGAAAGCAGTAATCTCGTGAATATTTTAAGCTATAAATGACTTCAATTCCATTGTCAAAAAAGTTTTGGTAGAATTTTTCGTGAGTATTATAATTCGGAAATCCTAAATTGTGGAATATTTAATTCATTAGGTTAAAGAACATAAAAATTGTTTTAAAAAGGCTATTTAACAGTGTTTAACTTTTGTGATTTAACATGACTATAATATGAAACTTTATGTAAACAAACCAAAAAGAGGGGGTGGAGTAAGTCAGATGGCCATTTTATATGTCACTTCCAATTCTTTTTGCTTTTTGTTGTTGTAATAATGAATATGTTTTATTTGAGGATTTGTGTTTAATGTAAATAACTCTATGTAAATTTCTTTATGAACTTTATTTCAGACACATAATAATGTCTAAATGCCAAATAAAAGTCGATAACATATATCTTTTATGCATTTTGAGAAAATCGAAATTCCAAAAAGTATCCGCTTTTTTTTTTTTTTTTTTTTTTTTTTTTTTTTTTTTTTTTTTTACAAAAGCATAAAAATTATAAATTCATTATGCCAATAAGTAAAAGAAAAAAAATGAAAGCTATAAGGAATATCAATCTTTATTCGAGCTACAAGTTGTTGTTCGAACATACGTAAGCATGTAGAAAAGATTAACAGCATTAAAAAAATTACCAAGATTTATTTTTCCTTATTTCAAAAACTAATGTCTTTTCAATATAAGCAAAACAATTACTTTTATCTTTTTCTAATGAATTAAATTTGTAATATGTTTTAAGTTCAATCGACCCATTATCAGAGGCTAAATGCTCATAGAAATTGATTCTGGAAAAATGATTTAATTATTTATTAAAATTGTGTGTGGGATCTTCACCGAGAGATGGCGCCATATATAACTTAATCGTAACTCTACCGCCGTAGCAAATTTTACCAATGTTCATACTTATTTTTGGCCATTATCTGATTTTAATTCTTGTTTTTATTTGTTGCCGTTTTAAGCTCATTGTTGCTTTAATAAATCGTTGGTTAATGTAAAGGTTGTTGAATTTTCTTCAATTCGAATAGAGATCATAAACATTAAATTATCATTCATGTAAAAAATAAATTACTTGATATTTATGAAAAATTCGTTTACTTCATTCATAAAACCTATTTAATAAATTAGTATACGTCCCTTTTAATTAACGAATTAAAAAGAGTTTATTTATTTCTTATTTATTTTTTATTTCTTTGAAATAAATAAATTCTTTTAAAAATTAAAAGAATTTATTTATTTCAAAACTGCTGATGGAAAAATTAGAAAAAAAATTCTGGAAAAGTTTATTTTGAATTTGTGTGCAATTTGCCTAAATCCTAGAAGGAATTGGAAAAGTAAGCAAATGCAATCTACACGGGGAAAATTGACAGTGTTCACAAAGATAATTAATGAGATTGTTCAAGTGGAAAATTTTTTTTGAAAGTCTTATGAAATTATATATTTATAATTATCCGATATCTCATCTTATATTCCTTTCGAGAAGGATGGGAAATTGAACTGAAATGTTAAGGAGTAGATAAAACGTAAAATATTTAATAATTGTATTAAAGAATAAAATATTTAGTAAATAAATACAATTTTTTTTTAATTAGGAGAAACAAGAACTTAAAAGGGACATTTGTAAATACAAATAAAATATGGTCTTGCTTGAATTTGGGGTGTGAAGAGCCTTAGTGTCCAGGCAGTTCTGCTCAGTTGAAGATGGTTAGAAGCAGAGGGTTTAGTTTGGTTTAGTTATATTAACGTCCCGTGTGAAGTAACACTTGGGCTATTTTGGGACGGACCTCGTAATTTTGAACTGCAGTTAGATGACGTCTCTAGAAGCAGAGGGAAAAACAGAAGTAACGTACCGTTGGTACGTCAGTTGAGTAGAAAAACTATTGCTTAAAACCGCGTAAGGTGAAAAATGTAGCAGTTCATTAGATGCAATTTAAATTTCGGAAGAAGCTATGGAAGTTTGAATGGCAAAGTCCATTGAGTAGTACAGTAAGGAAAGGCGCATTTTCCATTGCTGCGGGCATAGTTAACTTGTTCCTTGATAGTGGGATTTTAATGAGTTATGAATTGGTTAAAAAAATTTTTTTCTTGAAAGTTCTTTGAAGAAATCACCGAGCTTTCAAGTTTTAAGATTTCTGGGTAAAATATCACTTCGGATAAACCAGGAAGCACTGGTAAATGACATTAACTATTTTATTTTGTAAAACCTGCATTTTGTTTCAGTTAGTTTTAGCTGCGAGTTCTCTAAATTTATGCTGCATGTGAGAGATGATCTTTAGCCTTTTATTCAGTATATGAAAGGTTTAAAGTTACAGTGGTGTAAGTCATCTTGGAGGAGAGACCTCATGTTCGCTACAATAGTAACTAAAACGCAGATTCTTAGGTTAAATTGAATCCAAAAGATCCTTAAATACAATTTTGTTTCTGAATAATACAGTAATTTTTGCCATGCGTTAATTTTTGAAAAACAAAGAAAATGTAATTAATATCTCTGTAACTGTAACCCATACATATTTCAGCGTTTAAAATATCGAAACAACTTTATTGATAATATGCCATAATATTCATTGCTTAAACATAAATAAACATAAAATTATGAATTTAAAGCATTGATTCTGATTTAGGATTCGTGTGTTTATGCCAAAATGAGTTGTAAACGCATAATCTATTATGCAATTCCTTGTATTTGTGCCAAATTCAATTTAAATATTTATCCATAGCATTAGATAAATCAAATGCGCAAAGATTAATCACTACTTGAACGCAGCAATTAAACTCCAATATTCACTTTCTGCGAAACATAATTTCCTTATATTCTCAATGGAAATCCGAATAATAAAGCAACTTGACTTAATTCGGGCGAAATAATTAAAGTATTAAGCTAAGCACTTCCATCTTTAATTATTGACGAGCGAATGCCTTCTTAATGATGTTGAAGTGTTGAGAATAGAAAAATAACGATCCTCTTTTCAAGGCAAAATATTATCTAATGTGTCACAATTACCATAATTTAATTAGAATTTTCTAAGCAATTATACTTTAGAAGTAACAGGTGGTGATTATAATATCTATCTTTTCCCTCGAATTAAGTGCTTTAATTACTGAATGGATATTTAAAGTAAGTTTGAATCTTTTTTTCAAATTGATAATGTAAAGGTTTAATTTTAATTTTTTGTGCGCTTTCTTCTGTCTATTTCTTCTGTTCTGATGTAACCTTGACTTCTCATAATAAAAGTTTGAATGTGTCCTTCAAGTGGTAAAGTAAATGGCTTAGAAAGCAAAATGAAAATAATAAGAGCAGTCAAGTGCCCGTATGTAGCATTTCTGTACAGTAGCAATCCTAATAATTTTTGGAGTACTTTTACTACTAATTTATTAATTGCTAATTATTACTAATTATTAATTCGTTAATCACTAACTATTACTTATTACCAATTACTAATTTATTCATTACTCTTTATTCCTAATTACTAATTTATTAATTACTAGATATTAAAAATCACAAATTGATTAATGACTAGTTATTCCTAACTACTAATTTATTAATTATTCGTTATTACGAGTAACAAATTTATTAATGACTAATTATGGCTAATTAGATTAATATAAAGGTAGGTTTACACTCGGCCATTTATAAGACTGCCAGTAGGCAGCGCATGCGCAAAACGGGATTGATTTATGTTTGCCACATTTCAAATTCTTGTCTATAAATTGCCATTTTGGCGTCCCTGCATTTTTCTTTTTTAATGCGTATCGTATTAAAATGATGTGTATTTAAACAAAAAAAGATTTTAAAATATAAAAAAAGGTCAACATACCGAAATTTAGAAAACTATAGAAAAAAAAATGGTTAAAAATGAAAAAATAAAAACACAACACAAACTCGCATCAGAAAGAACAAAAAGCAAAAAATGTCGGAATTTATCTATGATAAGTGATCAATTTTTCACATTAACCTACCCCCCCAAATTCTGCAGCCTGAGCAATAAGAAAAAAATAGAATACAACGGTATGTTGTCCCTTACTTGTCATTGACCGAACAGCATTTTTCTGCCTTTCTACGCGTGCGCTGTCTACGGGTCGTCTTATAACTGGCAGAGTGTTGTCTATTTTAAACTTACAGTTTTATTGAAATTTCGGCATAAGTCATTATTTTCCCAATAAAACTCTTAATATTTTTCAAGAACATGATCTAAATTTCGTTTATCTAACGCCTTACATGCTTGTTCTATTATGTTTATTAGCGTAAGAAGGGACAAATGGTCAATAAACGAATTTAATTGAAAATTAGAAGATCTGTATTTTTAGTGGAAACATATATTAAAAATCCAGCATTCTTCGAGATTTTATTTTTTGAGATTATTACTGTTAGTATACATACAAATATTCGGGAAATTCCAGGGGAATTTTATGAAAAATCGAATGAATATTTATAATTCTAATGATAAAACAGAACACCAAGCTTTAATTATAGATTTAGAACTTTTTTGTGCTATCCGATGGAAATGCAAATTAGAATTCAGATAAGTTTCTTGCATGGAATTTATCCAACATTTCAAAACAGATTATAATTTTCAATACAGCACAACAAATTTCATTTTTATAACATGCTTCGTTTCTGATTTATTTCGTTCAAAAATTGCCATAGTGAAAAAAAAAAAAAAAAAAAAAAAAAAGAGAACGATTTTGCAGAAATTTAAAAAATCTGAAATTTGGTGATTCAGCCGAATTTCGAGGTACTTCCTTTTTCTAAACAAGGAATAGGAAAAAGAAGCAATTCATCAAATAAACCAGGAATTCTTCCAATTTACTTCTTTGTGCCTATGATTGATTGTCTTTTGTCAATTTATAATTTATTTTTCTCTTTTTTTTCTTAGAACTCTTCATTACATATGGAAAACCAGTGGGACGTGATGACATGATTTTTCGTCTCAAAGTGCGTTTTTATTATATTTAATGGTAAATATTTTGTGAATTCTGTTTATTTTACTGATTCTAGTTATTATTCTATTTTATATGTACGTATGTTAGCATTATTATTCTATTTATAATGTTAATTTTCAATAAGGGGAAGAAGTTTCCATTTCGCAGAATAATTTTCACTTCAAGTAACTTTGCATAAAATGAGCTTAACTATTTTCTCTATCATCAAACGCAAAATAATTTCACTGATTTTTGCAACGAAGCACCCGAACATTAAATTTCTTCCAGTTCATTTTATTTTGAGTATTTGGGAAAAGTGAATATAAATATTACTTCTGTGCCATTTGGAGAGAAAAAAAATACTAGAATAAATTTTTCCCAAAACAAATATGTTGACACGAGCGCGGGAATGATGAAATGCGATTCATTTCTTTAAAATAGTATTGTGGTGGTATG
Source organism: Argiope aurantia (assembly GCA_026543865.1). Classification (NCBI taxonomy): domain Eukaryota; kingdom Metazoa; phylum Arthropoda; class Arachnida; order Araneae; family Araneidae; genus Argiope; species Argiope aurantia. Next base: position 93,739 of record JAPMOR010068314.1, on the reverse strand, counting down.
TAGATTATTATGATCTGTGCAGGAAGCAACAGGACGAATGTTGTTGGAAACATTTCTTTAATAATCACATTCACACACTAAACAATTACAAACACAAAGACAAGACATTCACGCGCGCGGCTCACAGTTCAGCATCACATCTCATTCTCATTACAAACGCAATGCATTATGGGATTACATATGGGATGGCTTAATCAGGTATCGCCATCTAGTATCCAAAAGAGAAGATAAGTGTAATGCAACTGCTACAGTATCACTTTTTCTATTTCATACGTGTATACACAACTGTATCTAGATACCTTTGTTTTTTTTCAAGATTTGTCCCAGAAGTATTGCTTGTATGTTCTTATTCAGGCGCTTCCACTTAGAGGATTTATTTATGAATAATTGGATAATTTTTTTTTTAGATCGTTGAGTATTGCATATCGAAAGTTTAATGTGTTTCTAAAAAATGGATATCTGCCGGCAATCGAGTAAGGTTTATCATCCAGCGTTCAGCGTTCAAGGCACATTAAACAAACTGATATTCACTGAAAATTTTTTGAAGTTATTAGACAAAATGCAATGAGGGATTCAATGGTAAGATGGTAGATGCGAAGTTTTAGTGATGGACTTGAAGATGTTTCGAATGAGCAACGAAGTAGCGGAGGTCTCTATGAGGGACTGATGGGCAGAATTATGATAATTTGCTTTTAGAAGTAGAAGACAAGAGAAAGAATATATGGTTAATAATAGAAGTACCAGAAAAAAGATTATATATTTTGAACACCTTTCGTCCAACCGATTGAAATCACAATTGAACATAGACAGCAATTGAAGTATCATCATTATCCGATTTCATTTATTTAAAACATTACAATTTTAAGTTTGTAGCACCTCTTTTTCCCCTTGAGCAAAGAGCGCCCCACGTTGGGTATTACATTTTATAGTGGATGTGTTGTGATTTTCTAAGGAAATGTCCGGTTTTAAATACACTATTTTTAATTTCCACAAACACAGCTACACTGCAAAATTTACAAACACTTATTATTACAGACACGCATAGAAAAATAGGTTAACGAAAACAGTATAGTGGAGGGATTCCATGGTTTCCAGCCGAAAGCATTCGGCGTTAGCGCAAGGGTTGCGCATAGGGAAAAAGTCGACCTCAGGATGCAGATCTGTCGTTCTGTCTTCTGTAAAACGCCAAAAGGAGACGCTCTCTGCTCAAGGGGAAAAAGAGGTGCTACAAGTTATCGATTTTACATGTGAACAGGCTGATAGACGGTCAACTATTTGACGAATTTAGTTTTAACCTGATGTAGATCATTTATCTAGTTCTGAACTTTTCTTAACGATCATATTCACTTTTATTCGGACTGCCTACGAGACAGATTTCCTCTGAATTTTAATAGAAATCACCACATTTGGAGAAAGCTGTATTCTAAATTTCATTCTTCTAGCTTTTAAATTTTTTGGATTATTGCGTTCTCAAAAAGACACATATATTAGTCCAAAAATCTGTGTTTTAGTCTCAGAGCTTGAAATGCGGAGAGTCGTCGAATTAGTCAGAAGCTCGAGTTCGAATTTTTGTTATTATTATGATAATTCCTCTTTGTATGTTATGCATACGAGAAAGTATAAAAAAAGTCGTTAAAAAAATTTTATCCTTTCAAACGCGAAGAGTATTTTTCGCTTATTACAGCAATTTATTTTTGTCAGTTTTGATTTTTTTACAATGATTTAACGACATATTAGAAATAAAACTGGTAATTCCTAAAAATAATGAGTTTGAACTTTTCTTTTTAGAATTTATATGTGGTTTTTTTCAAAACACAGCTTAAAATTTCTAGTGTTTGATATAAATTATATGAAGATTAGATGTTTCATTTATACGATATATAATTTGTAATAAGTGATAGTATCAGGTAACTACAGAAGTCTTTGAAAATTATGACAGTTAAACAAATTTATTTGGAGAATTGATAAATACTATTCTGACTATAGTAGTTTTAGTGCATCCTTGAAGATTAATAAATATATTTTTATATTTTCATGCGTTATTATATATATATAATCGCAAATAAATAAAAAATGTTTTTTATCTGGTGCAATATGTATTTTTACCTGTGAAACAATATCCAGTAAATTAGATCATATTTTACCTGAAATATGAAATTATTTATTGAAAAAAATGTAAATAATTTATTGTAGAATTAGGCGCATTTAAATGTTTACTACAAAAAACCAGATTTTTCAGCTATTTAATTTAGAAGATGCAAATAATTACTAAATTTATATATATGATACAATCGATAGTTAAACTTTAATAAATAGCTTGACTAACCGAATTTCGACAGATAAATACTTGCTGTTGCCCAAGCTATCAAATTAAAAATAATTATCATTGCTATTATTTTATGGCATCTCTGTTTTTAATTTCAATAAAATTTGGCTACATTGGAAATAAATTATTATTATTTTTTATTTTTTCTAAACAGTTTTGAAAATTAAACTAAACTCTCAGTAAAGGTTTCCATTCTTTTTTTTCCCCGACATGTAAATATGCTCCAATTACTAACGCTCAGTAAAGATTTTTTTTTGAAACGTAAATATGCTCCATTTGCTATCTCAATTTTTTAAAGGATCAATTAAAATGTAAATTTAAGATAAAGTCGGAATTTTTTTAAAAAACTGATTAATTTCTGTAGGATTTCAAGAGACATATCACGATTAAATATTGCGATATCGTTTGCTAATTTTATCAAGGAAGAAAAAGGAAAGAAATTCTTGAATAAAATTGTCACCAATTCACGCAAAGAAAAGCAAACGATCTACATTCCAGTAGTATATTTTTTGTTTATTTTTCTTCAATTAAGTCAGCTTTTATGAAAAATATTTTTTAAATTATTTTTAATTTTATTTCAATGTAATAAACTGATTTCTAGCACGTGTCAGTTCTCATTAATGATTCTTTTAATTAACTGATTATTTAAGCAGTTTGCAATAACTGCATCTGCTTTGTGCAACAGTAATTTTACAATAAAGAGGTAGCAATCTAATATTCATAGTTGGCAGTTTATATGAGCAAATAGGAAAAAAAAATTACTTATCTATTGTTTAATTATCTATTGCCAACAGGCTAATAAATTAAGTTGTGATACTGTAAGTATATTATTTCACAATTTCGAATCATTTCTAAAAGAAGGAAAGAAATGCTAGTGTCAGAAAATTAAATTATTTTTCAATTTATTTTCATTTCAGGAATTGCAAAATATTTTAGCCACAAGAGATATTTCGAGAAATTATATTGGCTTCACATTTGAATATTATTTGCTTGCTTTTTTTTTTATGTAAAAGTTTCTTTCATTTTTATGTTAGGACTTACTTGTTTTAAATAACTTTCTTGCAACTAAAATGAGAATTTATATAAAGGAATAATTTAAAAAGTAATATCTTGAATCTTTTAATCTATTTATTATTAAAGGGAAAATTGATTGTTTAATTGTCCCTATTTTTGTCATGAATTAATACATAACATGAAAAATATAACCCTTAAACACGTCGCAAAAACAGATAAAAACTAATATTAATTTACAAGAGCATGTGTGTGTAGTAATACTGATGTTAATTTATAAGATCAGTGCAAGGAAAGAAAAAAATAACAAGAAGCAATTATGATAATTAAATATATTTCAATACAGCTGTCTTTTTCATATTATTTTTTACAGAAGCAGAATGGGTTTCATATATTTCAGATCTTTTAATTTATGATTGAAAAATTTTAATGTAATTAAAAAATTTCAAAATAATGAATTAATAAATGTTTTACGTAATACATATTTTACGTTTGTATATGTATGTGTTAGCAAAACTTGATAGTTTAAGTCAAACTGCCTGTTCTGTACGGTGGCAACACACACGCGCACAAACACGCACTGCTTGTTCCTTATTATGAGTAGAGAAAATTTTCCTAATATAATTTTTTACGCACTTCCGCATTTTAATTTATTTCATGTTTGTATAAATGAAATTTTATAACTTCCTCTTTTAAGTTATAATTATGAATTTTCAGAAGCTCACATATTTTTCATATCGGAACAGCATTTTATTACTTTCAAAATTTCAATATCCAGTTAAATAACTAAATATTATTCCTTATCAATAGCACATAGTAGTAAATTTGTAAAAAAAGGAATTTCAGCGTTATACAACATTTACAATGAAAAATAATGCAATAAAATATGGATATATAAAATAAATGATTATCGCAGATGTTCCTATTTTTAGTATATTAATAAAAGAGTTATTTTAAAGGTTATTTTGCGATAAAAATTGCAATAAATTGTGTCTCTACTCATTTTTTATTAATAAAAATAATGAGAAAAATAAAATATTACATATTTTATAATATTAAAAAAATATGAAGTTGATTTACCAAATTGATTTGTCTGGCTAATTTCGTTATCCTTTCATGTCTTTTATATATTTTGTGTTCACATGCATAACACCCCTCTATGCCTCCGAACTTATAAACAAAGTGGTCATCTTGTTAGTGTAACATCCTTTCACTAAAGAATGAAAAAAAATTGTTGTTATACAAATACGTTTTAAGACATATCCTCACTCATGCTGTACAAATTTGGGGACTCGCTTCTAAAATCAACAGAAACAAAATTCAAGTTTTTCAAAATAAAATACTTCGTATCATTACTGAATCTCCTGGTTAATTTGATATGATATTTTACACAGGGATCTTAAAACTCCCAGCTTGATGATTTCATTAAAGATCTTTCAAGAAAATTTTTTAATCAACTCAAAAGTTATGAAAATCTCACAATCAAGGAAAAATTAACTATGCCCACTGCAATAGAAAATAAACCTTCCCTTCCTCCACTACTAAATGGAGTTTGCCACTTAAATCTTCATAGTTTCTTCAGGAATTTAAAATGCATCTGAAGAGCTACTTCAGTTTTCACCTTCAGCTCATATAAGCAATCGTTTTTTTTTGTATCCAATACGCACACCATTGGTATATTACTTCTGTTTTTCCCTCTGATACTAACTACCTGAACTGAGTGGAAGTGCCAAGGCACTAAGGCTCTTCATGTATCTCATTCAAATCAAATTAGTGTAAAGAACATGAACTGAAGTAGTTTCTTCAAGCATTATGAAGTTCTAAAATTTTGACGATTATAATAATTCGTCTTCGTATACTGAATGCCGAAAAAAAAAAAGAAAAAGATGCAAAATACCAAAAATTCATAATAATTTTTGTTCATGATACTCCAATGATTGATTAGCACACATTGATTCCATATCTCGTATTATGTATTAGAAAATTTTTGTACTAAAACTAATAATGCGTAAAACAATATTTAGAAAGAGGTTTGTCTAAAAACCTATTGATTATAAATATTTTCGAAACAATTTTAACAATGGTAGATCATTTTTAAATCAATAATATTACAAGGACACAAGGAATAAAATAAGCGGCGCCATCTGCGGTCGACTAAATTTCAGCTCGAAGCTGCTTGATCTTGAGTCGTCTGTGTCTCAGCTTAAAAATTAACAATATTAATTTTCTCGGAATAGTTTTAACTTGAAATAAACCATATGGTTTTCATACCTCTTATGTTCCGATTATGTACTATAAAAATTCCATACCAATGATTAATAATGCGTAAAAGACCACTCAGAAATGGTTATATCGAAAATCTTATTGATTATAAATATTATTGAAAAACTTGGTAGATAATTAAGTGGTAGAAAATTTCTAAATTAACAACATTAATCTCTGAATATTTTTAACTTGAAACAATCCAATGACTATTTCTCTTTTGTTAGAAGTATCTTTCTACTTTTTAGCAAGATTAGAACTACATTTGCGCTTGAAATTACTTTTTATGATGCCCTACGCTTATGTATTTGCCTTTTCATCAAGCGTAAATTAGATTCACTCATATTTCTAACGAAACATTTCCGTGTTTAAGTTTCGTTCTGTCCGTTTTCTTTTGAGAAGGATGTTCGAAAGTCTAGCATACAAATTTTAACTTCTATTTCACTAGAATAAAAACAGCTCCTTAACTGGAGCGAAAATTTAAAGGATTGCAATTTTCACGTCTTTTTTCACTATTTTATGTGCATATGTACCTTCCTTTCAGTGCCGTATACTGAAAAGTAAGAATAAATGTTTTCATATGCATGAAAGAGTAGAGTTGTATTTCAAAACAAGCAACATATTTTTATTTTATTACCTTCATGTGAAATTTTGGACAGTGCATCTAGTGTTTGTTTCACAAACAGAATTTCTTCAAATGTTTCTTCAGCATGTTTGTCTTAGCCCTTCTCGAAATTTAAAAGCGTACAGTTTTGTGACCATGTTTGAAAACCAATTTTGTTCTGAACTGTAGCATATATTTTTAACAAATTTTCCCAGACGATTTTTAAAATTACCTCATAAGGCATTTTATGCTTTTATCAGAAATTTAGAGAAGCTTAATATGAATTTATTTTTCGAAAATTGTTTTTATGGTGCTGTATAATGGAAGCCATGAAGCGACATATTCAAGATTTCAGGAAACCATGAAAACTTCTCTTGAACAGAAGTAAATTTTTAATTCGTTTGCTAAATGTTCAGAGATTTAAGAAACAACGTATTTATGGGGCTTTGAAAGATTTCATAGTTAAAAGTTTTTGTGAAATTATGTAAATATTCAAAAATATGTTAAACTAGGAGAGTTTTTTTGAATAATATTTATAAAAGTGCATATTTATATAAAATTACAATACTAACAGTAGTTTAAACTAATAAAAATTGGGAAGGAAAATGTTTTCAGTATTATAGAATCTATTATAAAAAATGTTTGATGCGATTTTAAGAGAATCGCTTCTTATTTATTGAATTCTAAAATAAATGTTTACAAATAAAATATTTTTAAAAATCTTACTTTCAAGCTCTAAGCTCAAAGAATACAAAAACACTCTCTAAACCTCTTCTTGCTTGTTTAAATAATGCATTAAAAATTTAAATCTGATATAAAGAAATTTGTAAGAAGAAATTTAATGAAAAATGGTAGTTTCAAATTAAATAACGTGGAAAAATCATTCTGAGATATGATTTTTGAAGTCTTATAAAATCTTATATTTTCCGATTTTAATCAAATGTTCCAAAGCATTAAATGCTATTTCGTAGAAAATTCTTACTTGCACAACATGGAATTTCAAATGATGTAATTAAAAAAGAAGAAAAAAACTAACTATTTTATTCATGTTAAACAGCCAAAAAGTTTTAGAAAATATATTTAAGCCTTTATATGCAACAAATATTTCAAGATCTTGATTACCAGTTTTATCCTCCAAATAATAAAATATATATCGCCATTTTTCTGTTTATCGGTGTAACTGAGGGAATATTTACTAAGTGTCAATGAGTTTCTGAATAAAAACCATGTTTATAAGAAAATCACTTAAGACGTGTTCGAAAATACATATTTATACTACAAACCGTCTTGTTTTCCTTATATTTATTTTAAGAACAAGACACATTTTTACGAAAGTAAAACGAAGAGATAATATTGTTGGCACTTCAGTATGAATTACATGTTCCAATGACGCATAGTAAATTGGTACATTCACCAGTTACCATTAGAGCTTAATTTATTGAAGAAAGAAACTGATGAAAATGTTAGGCTTTAAGAACAACTTTAAACATCTTCCTGTTCGAAAATAAGTAAAAACTCATTTAATGAGCACTTTTCATAAAGAATAACAATATAAAAAAAACATCCCTTATCAAACGCCGTTTCGTAAAACGAATGACGAAAAAGCACCGTAACTTCACTTGAAGAATTCTACGATATCACAACTGTTAGACTGTGTTTAACTGGTTTGTTGATGTTTGTTTTATCCAATTATAAGTGAAGTTATAAAATATACAGTTAATTGAACCGTCTAAAGAAATGCGAGACAATTTAGTAAGCACCACAGCTTTACAAAGTAATAAGAAAGAGAAGTATTTCATTTACGTTGAAGCACAAAGACGATCATAACTAGGAGCTGCATTTTGTATCTCAGAGAGAAATTATGATTTGTTGAGTAGATGTTATATTATTACTTCAATAAAACATCAAAAGTCTTAATAGTGGATGAAGCCACTTTAATCTATAAGAAAACATGAATATACACTATCAAAACAGTTAATTCTAAAATAAAATGCAATACGGAACAGAATTAATGAATTGAATTGGTTAAATAATATTTTATAGAAAAAGAGTGAAATTAATAATTATCTATTTTTTATAATATAATGAATACATAAGCACAAACTGTGCTTTGTGAATTCTGTTTTTTGAGGAATTCTTTTATGCAACAAAAATCATGTGCTACTTTTATAAAGTTTTATTTTTAATCCTAAATTTGATCATGTCACTTAAGAAGTAACGTTTTGGTAGGAATTTTGTTTTAGTGTGACGACTGAAGCGACTCTCATACAAGGAAATAAAAAATATATCCATATTTTACATTCGCCTCTGCAAACGAATAATTCTTAACCTTATATAAGTTTTAAATGTTTTTATTTAATCTATCAGATAAACAATATTTAATTTATAAGTAATTTAATTATTCTAAATCTGTAAAACAATATTAGACAATATTATCTGTAAGACATATACACTGGTGTGCAAAACTTAAGCAACAGGTATGTGTTTTGCCATAACTTCACGAGAAATCATCTGAGAGACATGAAATTCAGAAATGAGATACAGCATTTTGTTCTGAAACAATGACGAAAGCATGGTTGCGCAGAAATGAATACAATGCATACAGTATGGAATCAAACAAAAAAAGGCTTTATTGAACTCATAGTATCGTTACACATGATTGTCTGTCCAAGAGGAAGAACAGCAAGCAGATGTTCCTTAGTATGGGATATGCCCTCCCCTTACTGCAATGGTTGCTTCGCACCGTCTCCCCATACTCAGCACCAGATTGTCCAACAGTTCTTGAAGTAAGAGTGTCCATTCCTCAATCAGCATTTGTTTTTGTCGGGTGTTCCCAGGAGGATGTAATCGTACCGCAAGGCGTCTCCCCAAAACATCCTACACATGTTCTATCGGATTTAAATCAGGGGAGCACGCCGGCCAATCCATTCGAGTGATATCTTCACTTTCCAGGAGCTCCTCAACAGCATGAGTCCTGTGTGGCCGTGCATTGTCATCCATAAAAACGAAGTCTGATCCAATGGCACCTCGGAACAGACGCACATGGGGAAGGATTACCTCCTGACAATAGCGATCTCCAGTCACAGAACCTCTGTCGAAAACGTGGAGCTCAGTCCGCCCGTTCATCATAATGCCTCCCCAGACGACAACTCCAGGACCACCGAAATGGTCTCTTTGAGTGATGTTACTGGGATGAAACCATGTCCCGACCTCTCTCCAAATCAACTGGCGTTGGGAATCGCTTGTAACATCACGGAAAGAGACTGTTTCGGTCAATTCGTAGATTCAAATTCGGAGATTTAAAATCGTAATGTAAATTTGCGGAAAGTCTATCTTGGATTGAAAGAAAATCCATTACTTCTTTTCCTAATTTTTTCTTTGTTTTTAACCTTATTAATTGTTTCCAGCGTTTCCTTATCCCAGCTGCAAATCTATCACATTGTTGCTCCTTTCGTTACTTCCAAATTTCCTCCTGTGATCTTCTAACCTCTCTTAAGCTTAAAAAAAATGAGTGGATTGTGAATCGATGACATTTCTTCAGAAACAGTATTCAAAAAAAAAAGAAAAAAAAAAGAGATTTTTTTGCTCAACGATATGAACAAAATAAAATCGCAAATAGATTACACACACATACACACATAAAAAAAAAAAAAAACAAAATATGATTTTTTTATCATTTAAAATTTTTCCAGCTGGCAAAAAAAAATTTGGAGTTCGAACGAATTTGAGATGGACTACAACAAACAATTTTTCTAAAAGTTGGCGATTGCGCAATATAATAGTCATGCGATCATTCAAAATCATTTTAAATCGGAATTCAGCAAAAAAAAAAAAAAAAAAAAAAAAAAAAAAATGGTTTTAAGATAAAGTTTTGGAGTTTGAACGATTTTGAGATGAAGAAAACTCAGCGTTTTCTAACTATGGACGCATGCGTAACTGATAGTTACTTGATTGATTAAAACTGATTTTCACGAAAAAAATTTTTAGAACACGATTGATTTTGAGATGGATTGAAACCATATCTTTACTAAATGTTGGTGATTGCGAAATATGAGTTATGTGAGAACATGATGTTTTTTTGGCGGATCGGTGGTACCCCGTGACTTAAAAAAAATGTCTCATATGATAATTTGAAATTTGCGGTGGCATATTTCTATTTTTTTATATTTATTTTAACGATTTAAAACCAGATTTCATAGAATAAACGTCTTCAGGTGGCTTTTTAAAGAAGAAAACAAAATATCTCAGAATTTGGACCTATAGAGTAAGCGTTAAAAATGCATTATACTCACGATGAAAAAACTTTTTACAACTTTACTTTCCGACTTCCAAGCCAGGTGATGTTGAAATGATAAGATGAAAAGAAGATACCTGAACCAACATTTTCTTTAAATGTTTTATTTATCAACCGATTTTATAAACATATAAAGTGGTGGGTTTTGGCATCTATTTTTAATATTTACTAGCCGCCTTTGGCGACCAGCTGGTTTGCCAATCTTAATGTTCGTTTAAATTTTAATAAATAAATATTTTACGCAATTCCTACTTTAATCGATTCTTCATCAAAAAATTTTAAAATTTCAAATTTTGATAGTCATATAATTCACTCGTAATATTATAAATGCCTTCAGTCATAACGTAATATGCATCTCTCTAATTTTCTGGTACCTCTCGTAGAATTTATGCTTTAAATTAAAGTTGAAAGAATTAATCTGCAATTAATATAATAATATTTTTTACTGAATCAAAGCATTTTTTTATAATATGAGTACTGATAACAGAGTCACTGAGCGTTTAAACTTTATGGGCACTAAAGAATATCTTTCTTATTTTATGTAATATCTTAAGAATTTGTCAATAAAATTTTCTCAGATTCATCATGACCAGATCGATTAATTAACAATGTTTAATTTTAAATGCATGAAACACTAAGAAAATAAAATGAATCGTTTAAAATAATAGGTAGAAAACAGGTTTAAAAAACTACGTAAAAAACGATGTATTTAAAATTATAAGCATATACAAAAAATATATAACTAACATAAATACAATTTAATTACAAAAGCGTGCAACTAACCTAAAAATAATTTAAATCAAGAATCATCAGTTGATAATATTGTCAACAATCAGAACACAATGTGCATGCGTGAATTTTCAACGCCAGTTACGATAACGCAAATGCGTGAATTTTTCTACATCATTCGGGGTAACGCTACGCAGATTAGAAATTTTTAATTTCCTTTATTCTGTTTTATTTTAATTCAAAAATACTTCAGAATGAATCTGAAAGATCGATTAATTAGCAATGTTTAATTTTAAATGCATCAAACATTAAGAAAATAAACAGAATCGTTGGAAATAACCGGCCGAAAAATGTTAAGCCTAGCCTCATTAACGTGGGGAAAAAACTGACGCCTTACTCATTTGGCGGTGGGGAACATGAAAAGATTTTTTTTTTGGTAGGAAAGTTAGTTTTTAATTAATAATTAAAATGCTAATTAAAAATTTAAAAAAAAGGGACTGCAGGTGCCCATTCCTGACTTCCAAGGTATGCTTGTACCATATTTTGTAGCTATAGGTCAAACAGTCTGGCTTGTAGAGCGCCAACACACACACACACACACAAACATTGAGCTTTATTTATAAGTATAGATTTGTTATGTATTTTTTACTGAAACGTTCACAATAATGAAAAATAAACAAATAACTTATTTAGTTTTACTAAGCGTTTCATGCAATTATGAAATTTATTACATCTTTCTTTTTCATCCTAACTTTATTATTCTCTTTGTAAAATGCTGAATATTTTAGATACTGCAGCGTCTCCTGTTTCAGAATGAGATAAACATCACTGAAATTATCCCAATTTTATAAAAAAAATTATAGATATTTTCCTTATTTGTATATCTGATATATAGTTTTTAATTTCTATATCCTTCAAAATCAATCAGTCTCCATTGCCTCTATTAATTTTGAAACTTTTATTTTTATACAATTAAAGAAAATTATATATTTAATTTATGATTGAAACCTGAAACTTTTACATTTTTTAAATATTATAGTATAATTTCTGTGTAAATCTGGAAATTCATCCAAATACAGTTAATACTTTTAAAATACTAATACAAAAAAGAAAAAAAAATGAAGACAATTAGCTGCAAGACTTATGGAACGAAAATGCGAAAAACTTGTAGAAAATGATAGAAAATATTTTTATTTATATATATTGTACCAATTTTTTTCAATAAATGCCAATATATTGTACCAATTTTTTTCAATAAATTAAAAAAAAAATCAAAATACATGCTTGGACTTAATAAATGACCTGTTTTAACTGAATTGATACATGTTGTTAAAATGCAAGTATGCATAAGAATATTTTTTTTCAAGATTATGAAACGACGTTTACTAGATTTTTTCATTCAAAATAAAACATATATTGCCATAAAATACTACATGTAATAATTATAAAAAATAACTAAAAGTGAAATGGTATGAGTGTGAGATAAGGTTTTAAATTTTATTTTCCATTTAGAAACTGTTTGGTAAGTTATGCACATAATAATAATAATTCATTAATTTTTTAATGCATTTAAGCATGTATTTTAAAAATAACAAAGAAAAATTATAGTAAATTGCAAGTAGTAAATTGAAACCAGTATTATTGCATTGCTGAATTTTGATACCTCAGAGAATGCAATATTACATGGAGTTGTTATATGGCGTATGATAAGTTACACGGAAAAATACCCTATTAGCACAAAATACTCAACAGCATTATTCAGATATTTTCATGATATTGACTGGTTTTCAGAATATCGAACGTCATCATAGAGGTATAGCATAATATCTTATGTAAATAGAATAGAACTTCTGTAAGGTAAATTTTTAGGCTTAGTAAAAACTAAATAGTGATGGAATTTAATATTTTCAACTTTGTGACGAAATGATTCCATTTCTATAGTACTATTTAAAGCAAATTATTTAAACAATTATTAAAAACAAATATCAAACTATTAAAAATTGATCATTCTAAAATTATGTATTTTAATTTTAGATGTATTTTTTAGTTTATTCTAATGAGTCTCTCTCACTTAACAGAATAAATGCAAAATAATTAAATTTAACTTTTCTGCTCCATTAATTTAACATCGAAATAATATAGAATAAAAGTTGTTTTTTTCCCGAAGTTTACAACTATTATAAATATTTATTACTATTGTACATTTTACTACATTTAAATTAGTAAATTTATTAGTTGATTATTATTTTAATTTAAATTACAATATTGATTGAATTGGATATTGAATAAAAATTACTCGACAATAAAAGGAAATTAAAAATGGGGAAAATAAAATTCTCTCATCAATTTTATTCATTAGAAACACATTTGCTTTCTTAATCAAAAATGAACAACGTTCCTAAATATATATACTTTAGCAAATTTCATAGCACGTACTTCTATAACCCATCAAAAAATATATATTCTGTATTGAAGTAATTGCTATTTTTCAAGCCCGAATTTGAAAAGTATATTAAGCAATCATTTTGACTCATTATACAGTATATTATTAAAATTACTCAATGACTCATTATACATGAAAATGACTCATTGTACATATTGACACATACTTCTATATACTTCTATTGACATATGTTAATAGAAGATCTGAAATATTTTAGAACTATTTACTAAAAATATCAAAGATAAAAATTTTCAAAGAACCCAGAAAAAGAGGTACTATATCAAGCTAAGCAAAGAAATACGTTTAAAATTAATCTCTGATTAAAAAAATATTGAATTTCATGACTAATATATGTCACAAATTTCTTGATAATCTAGTTTCGATTATAAATTGAGCATCAAAATAAACATCAACTGGCCATGCGCATATAATGTATAAAATAATATGATAAAATACAATATTATTTTTTAATACAGTAATATATCAAACAATATTGTGTAGTACCATGAATCATGTTGAGATCATGTTGGGAAGTCAAAAGAAAAATATTTAATTTATTTATACAATGACTTTATTCATTTACATATTCTGTAGTAAACTTTAAAGATATTAAAATGTTAGAGCAATTGCTGCATATGTTACAACAGTTGATGCCATGGTTAGGATAAGTTTTCTATCAAGAATAAACATTCCAAAGCTTGTAAAAGTAAGATCGATATTTGAGTGTTTTATAAACAGGAGTAAAGGCATTGTACCATTTTTATGCTTCTTATTTGAGTGTAAAAATGTTTGAACTAAATCCATTCGTTTCAGCTTCCACATTCGACAAACCTCAACAAGATTTGAACCAGATAAAGTCAATTTTATGAAACCTATAGCGGTCCATGTGACCATCAAAGCACATATAAACAAACGAAATTTTAAATGTACGCTGCATAACTTCGTTACATTGAGCATAATTACATTCAGAAAGTTCGAGAAGACCGAAAGAAACGCAAGAAAAGTACTAAAAGATAATGATTTTTCCATACATTTATATATTGTTCGCACTTTAATAAGCAAGAACCAAGCTTTAGCCATATTTTTTGATGAACAGTCCGAATGTAAGCATTCATGAATTTCAGACAGGACTTCATTTATAATTTCTCCACAAAAGAAATACATAAATGCCAGAAATTCAAAGCAAATCATGGATGTTAGAAAAAAATATACTATGTACGCAAAGCTGAACATAACTATAAAATTCTTCTGGTAAATGAAGTAAGTTGATGCGTGATGTGAGAAATTCCTCTTAAATTCGGCTTTAATTTCATCATAACTTTGGACGGCAGAAAAAACACATAATGTTATGCAAAGTACACAGAGAAATGTCTTGATAAACCATGGTGTAATCAGCTTAATATGATCAGTCTTATAAAGTTTTCTCAAGCGAACTTTTCTCATGCTGTGAAATGTTGAAGCGAAACAGACAATTTGGGGAATTTTATGTAATATAGTTATTCTCAAACTAAGTAACGAAAGCCTCGTTGTAGAATTTATGAAGACAAACATTATACCATGACTTTGGGATCCATAGCTGTAAAATATAAGGTTGAACAATTCTAGAAATAGAAAAAATATTTCAATAAATATTATTAGACATTTCCGAAGAAAATGTTGTAAGTTGAATTTGTGGAATTGAACATGACTGTAAAATGAAGCATACATAAAAGTAAAAAACTGAAGTAATAAGCTGATTTCTAAATTAGAATCCCTCTTCATGTCTGATTGTTATTACACAGAACTTGAGTGCACAATATTCATAAAGTATCAAGAAGTATACTACTTATACTTGATATAGATAGTAATGTAGATATTTGATGTGCGTGGTTAGATAGTGGTTAAACCATTTCCATGCCTAATTTTGTTATCACGAAGAACACAATATTCATAAAGTAACACGAAATATACTACTTTACTTGATATAGGTCGATATAGGTGGTTAATCCATGTCTCATTTTGTTATTGCACAGAACAGAATATTCCTAAAGTAGCAACAAGTATACTACTTATACTTGATAAAGGTCGATACTTGGTATAGTAGATAATTGATTTAGATGGTAAGGTAGATACTTAATATAGTTGATTAAATGGGAGTTAATCCATTTCCATGGCTAATTTTGTTGTTACACACAACACAGTATTCATAAAGTAGCAAGAAGTATACTAATTATACTTGATATGGTAGATTCTTGATATAGGTGATAAGGTAGATATTTGAGATAGGTGGTTAGATAGATACTTGGTAGATAGGTAGATATAGATGAAAAGATAATATAGTTATTATAAGCTTGTAAATCCAAATAAATATATGTGCTGCCTTACACTTTCAGATGACTATTCATTTTTTTCATGAAAAATTTATCACAATAAATTCTTTACATCAGTATAGAATATCGACGAAGAATTGATGAATATTCAGAAAATTTACTTTTTTCGAAGTCTGATGCTTTTTCTTCCAGCAAATTCTAATCCTTAAACACCATAGAACAAACATATCGGAATTCTCAAAAAAAATCTAAATAGGAAAATCCATATTTTTTAAAATGTATGTCATTGAACAAGATAAAAACACTCAAACGTATCATTTTAGAATTGGTTTTTCCCCTATCTTTAATGTTTGAATCAACAGATGAAGTTTGAAAGCTTTAATGCAAAAAACTTGTTTTATGTTTGATCAATCCATTATCAACTTTGCCACTTTGCGATAAACAGCTTCAGGCTTAGTTGCATTTTTCAATGGTTTTATCTCTCATTTCTTGAATTGTAACTTAAAATACTTTAATGAACTTATGCTTTTTATTTTAATGACTCATTATATTCAGAAACATGTTTTCTCTTAATTGGTTTTTAGAAAAAAAAATTCAAAAATTCGAATTTTAGTAAGGGAAGAGAAAAGATAATTTCCATTCGTTTTGAAATTTAGTTAAATTATAGAAATGCTTTATTTCGTAAACATTTTAAATAAACATATTTATATTTGAAAGCTATCGTTTTGCAACAATATAAATTTAAAATGGAGAGTTATATCAGAGTTTAAGTTTTTGAGTTATTAAATATTTTTATATAATCAAGTTTTATAGCAATACGAGTCACGAGGATATAGATTGTTTTAGATAACAAATATTTAGAAAATAAACATTGTACTGTTGAATAAGATTTAAAAAAAAATTAAGAACTAGTAGTGTGTTACCAAATTAGAATAGTGATGTAAGAAGTAGAAGTATATGATGTCTTCACAAAGAATTATTTTCAAAAAGTATAAGGAAATGAGATATGAATTAAAATGAAACATCTTAAGAAAATTCAAATGTAAAAAAGGATCAAAATTTTTTTTTCAAATAAATCTTAACCACTTATAAGAAAATTAACAAATAAGAAGTAATAAAATTTTATTCATTTAATCACAAATACTAAATAAAACTTAAATTACAAATAATAATTAAGTTACCTTTTTAATATTGTTAAAAAAATCCCCTTTTTTATTATATAATCATTACATGTATAGAAAATACTTGTTGGCCTTATAGTATCAATTCAAAGTGAGAAGAAAGTGAGTATTTTTTCTTAGATTTTTAAAAAAATATTTGATCTCATTGAGATTAGTGAGAAATACATCTTGTGCCCGAACAAGTTTAACACAGGAGTTACAGATACAGGCAACTGCTAAAACAACTGTGAAAAAAATTATTTGGAAGAAAGTACCAGTACTAATGCAAGTTATATAAAAATATGCACCACAAATGAAAATAGAAAGTGAGAAGCACAATAGGTGTCAAAAAAAATTTATCCCAAAAGCAGCGTTCATACGAAGCCAACTATTGCGCGTAATAACATATCACTCCTACATCAAGGAAATTGGATGACTCCAATGGAACAATGGCAAATCTGACATTGTACCATTGTGGTCACGTGATTTTATTGAGGTAGGCGTGGTTTTCTATTGCGCGTAGTAGTTGGCCTCGTGCGAACGCTTCGTAATTATTTGTTTCAAAACATGGTAAGCATCAAGATTTACACCTTTGGAAACCACGTAAATGGCCAAAATGATCCAAGTATTTGAAAATACATTCATAGCTGACACTCTCCACGTAATAAGTACTGTTATGAGTTACCTGAAAGCTTTCGTTATTATCTGATCTACTTTTAGTATTACTAAAATGAAAAAATCAGTGTGCCAAAATTGTCTTGAAACTTATTTTTCATTCTCTTATAAAATTTGCAGTTTTACATTTCCTGCGATTTTTTTTCAGTTTTTCAAATGTGCAATGATTTATCACACCCGCATTAAAAGACGTATAAAGTAGATAGATTAAAAGAACATGAACAAAATACAACATTTGCAAACAAATGTTAGGCAGAAAGCAAAGCAGAAGACGTATCTAAAATAAATCTCTACTTATAATAAAGCTCAATGTGTGTTGACGCTCTACAGGCCAGACCGTTCGAGCAACAGAAACCAAATTTGGCATGTGTAACCTTGGTGGTCGGGAATGCGCACATCTGAGCTGTTTATTTTGTTTTTAATTAATTAAAAATCGAGTGACATTTCGGTTTTTTTCCACTGTAACTTCCGAAAAAATTGCAGCACAAAATTGATTTTTACATCATATTGAAGTTTGAAAAATAATATTTTTAATGATACCAATGCTTTAATCTATAAATAAAGTTTCGATCTTTAAAGAAATATTTTAATCATATTTTCTAACAATATATTTCGAACAAAATAAAAATAAAATTTAATCTGCACGCGAACGTCAATGGGAAAAAATTAACTTTTATCAACGTGTTGCCATCACATTAACATAAGTTCAAATTAAAAAATAAATCAATTGTCATTGCAAATTAAATACATAAAAGCAAGAGTCTGTATGAAGTGAAAAAAAAATGAAATATAATATTTAAAAAAAAATAAATGGAGGAAACGTTTTCTATGATTTTTTGCAATATCTCTATTATTAGTTCAATAAAATAGTTTAATTTAAGACAAACATGGTTTAATATGTATAGGATAATCACTCTAATCAACGCCCATCAGCTAATTTGGGGTGTATGTACATCTGCTTACAAAATGGTCTAAATGAATAAAATAATTATATTTAATGCAATTTGTGTCAATAAAGGCTCCGATGAATTATGAACTTTAATCTTTTTTATATAGGTCCTCTGCCCTTTGAATTATATTTAACAAACTACTCCTGAGTCACCAATATTTTAAATAAAAATTTTAAACTCCAATCAATTATATCAATCACTGAAACTGATTAATTTACGAAATTGAATATCACTTTTCTATAAAAATGGGCAATTTTAGACCTTACACCGACCGTCTCAATGAAGTTATGCTAATCTTCTGCTAGAGTTTCTCTACAGTGATTGGCCTATGTTTATAAAAATGTTGATTGTTTTAAAATTGGTAAATAAAAACTACATAAATCTCTCAGATATTTTAACCGTCAATAAATTACGAGATTAAGAAAGATGATCGCAATATACATGTATAAAGACAAGAAAGAGTCACATTTAATCGTTCTTTTATGTATTATTAATGAATGAACATATTTTACAAGGGAAATTAGTCCATAATTGCATCATTAACTTGACATATTGATCGTCGGTTATTGAAGCAGATATGCATGTCACGTAACAAAGAAACCGTTTATTTTAAAAATGGTGTGCAAGCCCATTATCTTCTTATTTCGAGTTTGCATAATCAATCGTTATGTAATTTTTTTCATTGGTCAATTTTAAAGAAAATAAAGAATTATCATTTTTTAGATATTAAATATTACTGAGGTATAAATGAAAAGTCTAAGACAAATTTAAGTAACTCATTTAAAAAATGGATTTCAACACTTTCAAAATAAATAATCCAAATAATATTTATTTGCAATTTCGAGATAGCAATGGCATTTTTCAGTCTTCAAGATGAAGTACCAGCCGTTTCTTTTGTCCTTAAATAACTTGTTTTAATTACTTTCATTAGTAATAAAACACTCTTTTAAATTTAAATCTTTCGGATACTTGCTCCAAATTCGAACATTTTCTGTATTTTTGTTGCGCTTGGATCATTGTGCCAAATTAAATTTCTAGTACCAAGAAAACTGATATTTGTGTGGTAGTTATTTATTTATTTTATTTTGTTTTGTAAAATCGTGTTTTTTTTGTTATTGTTGGAGATAATATTTAGATACGAATCACATACTGTTTACATATGAATATTTTTCTTACCTACATATAAACTAGTAATTTAAATAAAAAAAATCCATCTTAGTGTAACATGTATTCGAATTCGTTAACACAATAATTGCATTGTGGTTTTTGGATGTGAGCCGAACGTATTCATATTCGGATAATGTCATATAGCGCCATCTACAAAATTTCCAGGCAACAGTAGGTTATCATCGTACGGCAACAATGCAAATATCACAAAAATTAATGAGGTGGAGCTATGTGACATTGTTAGCACGAGAGTAGATAGAAATAAGTTCTAATGGATATTTATAAAAAAAGATATTTTTTTTGTGTAAGTTTGAGTTTTTTTTGGGGGAAAGACGCCTATATAGATAGCCTACTTTTTTTTTGTATCAGTTCGAGCTTTTTTATGGGAAAAGCGCCTATATAGATAAGCTGCATTTTTTTGTGTGCAAGTTCGAGTTTTTTTTGGGGGGTGGGGGTGAGGGAAGACGCCTACATAGAAAAGCTGCATTTTTTTTTGTGTCAGTTCGAATTTTTGGGAGGGGGGGGGAAAGACGCCTATATAGATAAGCTACATTTTACAGTACATCTATCATTACTTACATTTTTGAACTTAGGCTCAGTATTGGTCTTAACTTAGACTTGAAATTGGGCCCGAGATGGCACTATACGAACATTGTCAGCATGTGAGGATTAGAAAAAGGCTCTCATAATTGGTTATAAAAAAAAAACATTTTTTTCTTCTGTAAAATAGGGGGTTTTCAGAAAAGGCATCTATATAAATAAAGTTAAAAATCAAAATCATATCTAACAATAAAATTTGATCCAAATCGTTAGGGCTGTTATCGAGACCCACGAAATAAATTTATATTAATACAAGAACTGTTCGTTTAAAGTTAGAAGATTTAAGATATTCAGAACATTCAACAGAATTTATTAAACAGATTTAATTAATTAAATTTAGTATTCAATTTTATTAAATATTTTTTTTTACCTAAATGCAGCAAAATTTAATCAATACTTGAAAAGAACAATTAAACTGTAATATTCACTTCCTACCAAACATAATTTAACATTTCCCCATTGAAAATCCCAGTGATCAAACAACTTCACTTAATTGAAGCGCAGATAATTAAAGTGCTCAGCTGAGCGTGTCAAACTTTAATTAATGCCTGGCAAATTTCTGTTAAATTGAGCAGAAGGGTTCAGAGCATAAAAACAATACTTCTGTACACAGATTCCCGAAATGGAATGTGTTGTTATCCCATGCAGAACAATTATCATAAATTAATTAGAATTTCTTCTTCATTTCACTTTGGGGTTGTGAGTTTCAAGCAATTCTGCCTGTTTTGCTTCGATTCAAATTTCGTAAGATTTAATTGACAAATGAATATTTCATCACTCATTTAATTTTCGCTTTACTGATTCATGGATATGATTTATATATTAATCATATTTTTGATTTTGGTTTTTTAATATTTATGGTTTGTGGCATTCTTCTTTCTTTGAAAATGGTTACAGTGAAAGATTGACCTCTGCCAAGATATACATATTTAACTGACTTAATTTTATCGAGATGGTTAGATGGGAAATGAATGTTCAATCTTAATTACCTTCATGGTATAACACTTCTGCAGTAGGTATTACGCACCAACGGAGTGAAGACTATTCTATCTTACATATTTGCTGTGTAAATTGAACAAGTAAGATCCCCCCCCCCCCTCCGGTCAGAGAATGTTTGGTGGCAAAATTTATAACTATGGACTTTTGCACGAGAAATGGAAAGAAGGTTTTTGAAAGATATAGCGGCTTGTAAGGTCTTATTTTCTTAGCAACAAGACTTTAAATGTGCGTTAAATTGAGGTGAAGTCTTAGATAAAAAACGAAAAAGTCCATGAATTTTGATATTTTAAACTATAATTTCCGTATGATATTGATGTTTGAATTATGAGTATTTTATGTAAATGCAGCACATAAAAGTTTTTGTATTTAGATCAGAGTAAATTGAGTGTAAATTCATTCAAAAAAACAATACCGGCTAATCTTCTAACTATTTACATATGATAAATGTCATATTAGAAATAGGATTTCTAAAAGATTTGAAAATTTTGTAAATATAACGCCCTTGGAATTTATTATAGAATATACCAAATGGGCAAAAATCCGTAAAAACTTTAAAAATTCAAAAAACCCATAAAATTAAGCAAAAAAAAAAATGGCTTACAGTTTTAGCATTTATAAGACAGGATTTTTTAGGTAAGTAAAAAATTAATTCATAAAACAGCCGATAGGTGGCACTGGTTTGAACGTCTTAGGTGGGAATAGGCAAATGAGACAGACGATTATAAATAATTATGTTTTTGATCCAGAATCAGTTCTGCTTTGCATGCCATCATGTATGTGAACAAAGATGCTATGTGGAAAAGATAAGATAAGATAAGATAAGATAAAGATAAGGATAAGGATAAGGATAAAGATAAAGCTTTGTTGGTGAAGCTGTTTTACCCGAACCAGGAATCAGCGACTGTTGCACTGCGTAAATTCCAACTTCAGAAAAACGTGAAGTAGGGGAAAGGGCTTTTAACAAAGACAAGCCTTAAAGAAAGGATTTTTAACAGAGACAAGCCTTAAGAAAAAAACATTATTTCATAAAATAGTCGATAGGTGGCGCTGGAATGAGCGACTTAGTTGGAAATATGCAAATGAGACAGGTGATTATAAATACTTACGCTCTTGGTCCAGAATCAATTCTCTGCTACATGCATGCTATGTAAGTAAGCAAAGATGCTGTGTGGAAAAGATGAAGCTTTATGGGTGAAGCTGTTTTACCCGAACCAGGAATCAGCGACTGTTGCACTGCGTAAATTCCGACTTCAGAAAAACGTGAAGTAAGGGAAAGGACTTTTAACAGAGACAAGCCTTATAAAGCTTGTTCAGCGATTTGGGGAAACTCGATCGTTGGAAGATCGTGTAAGGTCCGGACACCAAGTATAATGCAGACACGTTCGGAGCGTGTTGCAGCCGAGATGGAAACACTAGCTTCCGAAGCCGCGGCAGGGACTAACACGGCACAAGAAGCTGACAGACCCTTGGGATTACCACCGTCATCAATACGCAACATTCTTCATGAAGTTCTTCATCAATATCCATACAAATTGCAGTCTTGCCATGAATTTTTAGCATCGGATACTGTAGAGAGAGGAGCATTTGTGAGGTAGGCTGTCTCCAAAAGTGAACATGGTCCCTCCTGGGTCTTTAACATCGTGTGGACAGATGAAGCTCATTTTTCGCTCCGTGGTGACGTTAGTACACATAACTGTCGCATCTGCGTGACGTCAAATCCTGAGTGTACACTGAGAAACCACTGAATTCCTCCAAAGTCATAGTGTGATGTGGGTCACAGGTTCGTTCATCATAGGACCCTTTTTCTTTGAAACCTAGTGTCAGGTAGATGGGTGGAAAACGATAACAGGAAATGCTCAGCATTATTTAACGCTTCTGCGCGAAAGAATTGTTCCATATTTGCGTGAAAAAGATGCGCTTTCGGCTGTTACGTTTATGCACGATGGAGCAACAAGTCACACTGCTATACCAGTCAAGGAATTCCTCATACAGACGTCCGGGGAAGAGCGAATCCTTAGTAGACGTTGCAAGTTTCCATGGCCTTCTCGATTATCAGATATGGCACCAGCAGACTTTGTCTAGGAGGAAATTTAAAATACCGGATGTATTGATCCCGTCCATCCAATCTGTCGGAATTGAAATATTCAATCCGCCGAGTGATATTAACCGGACATGCTGCACTCTGCCGTTGCTGAGTTTGTGATACACCAGAAATGGGTAATCACCTGTGGTGGTGGACGTATTGAACACATATTGCAATAATAAATGATCTGTTAACATAGTTTTTTGTTATTTGCGTCTCTATTCTTTCACTTATGTAAGAAACTCCACCTATCGGCTGTTTTTTGAATTATTTTTTCCTCTTACGTAAAAAATATCCCGTGAATTATCGATGCTAAATCTGTAAACTGTTTTTTATTTTGCTTAATTTTACAGGTTTTATGAATTTTTAACGTTCTTACGGACTCTTTGCCCACCCGGTTTAGTCTTCCGGAAACCCTTATACGTTGTTACTGCAAACGTTCATTTGACATTTTTATATATCAATTTATGTATGAATTATTTATTTAAAAATCTCCAAAACTTTTGATTGACAAGTCGAGACCAGCACTAAGAGTACAGCTAGGATCTTACTCCAAGATCAACCCTTCAATCAGAGAATTCATTCCACTAACTAAAAGCCTCAGCTTATATAATCTCCGGGACATGCTATTGAATCTTCTTGAAGGATATAAGGATCATACTTCCAGCAAAGAAACCTTCGTAATTCTTGTATGTTCTATAGCTTTCTATTTGCTGCCAAAATTGCAAAATGATTGTCACATTTGTTGTCAAGGCCGATAATCTTTGACTTAATATCCATACAGTGCATATTAACAATACCACTTGTGAAAGTTTATTCTTTACTATGAGAATAACTACGCATTGAAGTAACATTATCGATTCCTATGAATATATAAGTAACATTATTATGATATATACAATGTATATTAATGAATTGAATAGATTAAAAATTAGCATTTATTTTCTTAGTTCTATCATTAATTAGTATTTAGTTCATTAATTTTTGCAGTACTATGAAATTGATTAAAATTATTAATTAATTAAAATTATGACATTTATAATACTAATGATACTGATAGCAAAATTAAAAGTGAGGAAAAAGATAAGAACATAATTTTATTCTACCAAACATCCAGAACACTCTACTGAATTACTTTTGGCTTGAAATTTGCTGAAGCTTAATTACTTAGCTTTTTAAAAGCAAAATTTTGAAAATTATGTATTATGAGAATAGAATCATTGGATTTTTATTTCCTGTTGATTTGCAAAATTTTGTTTGGTTCTAATGATCAATAAATAGTGAACTATTAATTTATAAGTTTAATTTCGAACTAAAATATCTAACAAAAATTAATAATCAAATTAATACCCTTTGATTATTAAATATGAAATTTTAATAATAATCATATCATCATGCATCATTGAAGGATTTTTTTACTGATATAAAGATAAAGAGGTAGTTAGATATCACTTCATTAATTGATATTCTTGTTTCAATATTACATATTTTTTTAAAAAAAATTAATTTTTATCTTTCAATATACTTTTTTTTATATACTAAAAGTGTGATTTTGTATTTTTACTTTTTTCTTTTTTTTAGCATTGATATTTATTATCTCTGAAATTCTTTATCTGATTTTGTCTTTTTGTATGGAATAAAAAAAATGATTTACATAATGATATTTGATAACTAAATTTCAAAAATATTAAAACAGTGAGTCTCCATGAGAATCATAATTGTAAAATTAGTTAATTTAAATATTTTTTATTTCATATTACAATATATGAGTGATTATCATATCTATATCTATACTATAATAAAGCTCAATGTGTGTGTGTGTTGGCGCTCTACAGGCCAGACCATTCAACCTACAGCTACCAAATTTGGCAAGTGTATACCTTCGAAGCCGGAAATGTGCACCTGGGGGTTATTTTTGAGAATTTTTAATAAAAAATTTATTTATTTAAAAATTAAGCGACATTTTGGCGTGTTTCTGCTATAACTTCCTAAAATATTACCACACAAAAAAGATTTTCACATGAAGTTAAAGATTAAAAATTTATCTTTTAAATGATACTAATGTTTTAACCTTAAAATTAAATTTATATTTTTAATGAAATTTTAAATAAATATTTTAACTATATTTTTCAACAATTTTTTTCGTACAAAATAAAAATAAAATTTAAGCTGCACAAGCACGTTTCGCATTTTTGGGAAAAAAAGTAGCTTTTTTCAAAGTGTTGCCATCACATTGATTAAAGCTCCAATTAAAAATAAATTAAATCTTTTTGGAAATGAAATCTGCAAATATATAATTTTCGGCACGTTTCTATAGGAAATGAAACAAATATGAAATATTATTTTTTCTTAAAAATAAATTCAAGAAAAATTATTTTATGATCTTTTACACTCTCTATATTATTAATCCAATAAATCAGTTTTATTTTAAGGCAAGTTTTGTTTAATATGAACAGGATATCCATTCAAATCAGGGCCACACAGCTAATTTGTAAACTTTTAGTAAGACACAGATCTGCTAAAATGGTCTAAATGGAAAAATACGCCAATCAGCGCGCAGGTTTCTCAAGATTAATTGGCCTAAGATTATGAAAATGTTTAGTTTTTCTAAATCTTTAACATTCAAAACTTCTTAAATAAGTCTTAGTTGATCGTGGAAAATAGAAAAATTCATTCATTTATTTAAAATTTGGTGTGTCCAGAATATTTCTCAGAATATGACACCTTACCGCATTAAATTTAGACTTCATAATTTTTGAGATATATTTATAGGCCGGAACAAAATATTATTATTGATTTCATTTCAATCCTTTTGAAAGAAAAATTGAAAACTGCATTTTATGCTGAATCTGAGAAATTTTTGTTGAATTTTTGTTTGAGATATTACATAAATGATGAAAAATATTTTGTAGTTCACATAAGAATTAAATACCGAGCGATTCTGTTTGCAATATTCATATTCCATAATAATAATAATAAATAAATAACAATAAAGGTGATAAATAAAATAAAACGCTTGGTTTTGTTAAAAAATATCTTTATATTAATTGCAATTTCATTATTTCCACTTTAAATTAAAGTTTAAATTTTACCGGAAATGACAACAAATTAGCAAAACATATAGTAAATTGAGCGAAACGATCTAAACAACAGTATAAGTTTGGTATGACTATCAAAATTTGAAGATTAAAAATGTTTTGTTTCCGAATCTATTAAGAGACCAGTTACTTAAAATATTTAATTGAAAATCGTAGCGAGCGGTAATACTGGCGAACCGGCTGGTCGCCAATGGCGGCTAGTTCATAATAAAGCTCAGTGTGTATGTGTGTGTTGGCGCTCTATAGGCCAGACCGTTTGACCTACAGTTATCAGATATTGTACATGTATTCCTTGGAGATCGAGAATGTGCACCTTGGAGCGATATATTTTTGCATTTTGGATTAGAACATTTAATTAATTAAAAATTTAGCGAAAGTGTGGCGTTGTTTTGCTATAACTTCAAAAAATATTACAGCACAAAATTGATTTCTGCATCATATTGAAGTTCAAAAATAATCTTTTCAGTGATAATAATGTTTTAACAAAAAATTAATTTTTTATTTTTAATGATTTTTAAAAAAAATAAATTAATCACATTTTTCAACAATTTATTTCGTTCAAAATAAAAGTAAAATTTAAGCTGCACGAACACTGCACGTAAATTGGAAAAAAATTAATTTTTATCAACACGTTGCCATCATATGACAAAAGCTTAAATTAAAAAAAAAAGTTAACTATCATTCCAAATGAAACATATAAAAATGTAACTTTCAGCATATGTGTGTGTGAAATGAAATAAATATGAAAATGATCTAATTTGAAAAGTAAATGCAAGGAAACTTTTTCCGTGATCTTTTACAATACCTTATATTACTAATTAAACTAAGCACTTTTATTTAAGGCAAATATGGTTTAATATGTACATCTACTCTAAGAGCCCATCAGCTAATTTGTAAACCTTTAGTAATAGACAGACATCTTCTAACAAATGGTCGAAATGAAATAAATAATTTTATTTTATGTAAATGGAGTCAATAATTGCTAATGAATTATGAATTTTAAATTTTTACATGTATCCTCTGCTCTGTGAATGATATTTAACAAAATATTCTTGAGACGCTAATATTTTAAATAAAAATAATTACACTCCAATCAACTAAATCAATCACTAAAGCTGACCAATTTATGAAAATTTCAATATCACTGTTCTATAAAAACGGGTGATTTTAGATCACTTCATCGACCGTCTGAAAGAAGCCAATCATCTGCCTCGTTTTTCAAGAGTTAATGGCTTGGATTATGAAAATGTCGATTGTTATAATATTGTAATATTCAAAACTACATAAATCGTCCAGATTTAAATGCAAAAGATAGAAACGTTTATTTATTTATTTAAAAGTTATAGTGTCAAGAATATTTTACAGAATATGATTCCTTAGGACCAAAGGATAGTCTAAAATTTAAACTTCATAATTTTTTAAATATATTTATAAACCGAAAAAAAAATTATTTTTGACAGCACTTATATCCTTTAATAATAAAAATAAGATTGAATTTTTCATTGAATCCGCGAATTTTTGTTGAATAATTATTTGAGATATTATAAATTATGAAAATTATTCTGTAGTGCATATAAGACTTCAATGACAAACTATTTTGTTTTCAGTTCTCATATTGAAAGAAAAAAAAAAGATATGCGTGGACTCACTAAAAAACGTTTTAATATTAATTGCAGTTTCATCATTTCCACTTTAATTAAAAATTGAATTTTATGGGTAATTTAGAAAATTAGAGAGAGATGCCTAGTACAATGAACAGAACGTTCTAAGGTATACATATTAGTATAAGTGAATTATATGCGTATCAAAATTTAAAGCTTAAAATAATTTGCTGAAAAACGTATTATGAGAACAAGTTACATAATATATTAATTAAACATTTTAGCGAGCATTAATATTGGCGAAGCAGCTGGTCGATAAAGGCGGCTAGTATTACAATATATGAGTAGACATTTCTGTCTTAATAAACTCCAAACAAGTTAAGTTGAATAAAAAAGTTTGATAATGAATACGTAGGAAGGCATTTAGCATAAAAGGAAAAACAGATTCCAATTTTTTAAAATTATTGGTAAAAATTCAATTCTGTAACGATAAAGATTTATCAGAAACTTCTAAAATTGAAGCAATAGTATATATACTTTAAAATACAATAACCAACAAGCCCTTTTAAGGCAAAAGGGCGAAGAATAGCGGACTGTAATTAACGAGAAGAGTATCAAAAAACAATTAAAAATGTCAGCGATATTTTCGTCTTTTTTTGAAAGTTTGCAATCCTGCATACAAGGTGAATTCTTCTTATTTTCATTTATGATTACTTAGAGAATTATGTTTCTCTGAAAATAATTGAAATACTAAGAAATTAAAGTAAAAAACTACAAAAATGACTTTGAATTCCAAATTAATACGTAAAAAAATAATCTTTTTATTTTATGATCATTTTTGAAATTATTTTGAAGTTTATTTTTTTTTAATAATTTCAATAATAAATTTATATAGAATTATTTCTCTCACTAGGAAATGTAATAAAGTATGAAAGAATATATTTAATATAAATTTTTATATGTTTATTAAAACCATATATAGAAAGACGATAAAATTTTCGATTAAAATTTAAAGTACGTAATCAATACTGCACAGTTAATACTTCTGCGACTGTACGTTTGTGCTGCAATACAACTTTGATTTAAACAGAGTATTTTGTTTTAAACAAGATTACTTGACATTGTATTACCCATATTTAAGAAAAATTTTGTGCTATTTTTTAAAAGCAAATTAATTAAATATATTTAAAAATTATTATTTTCCATATTTTAATTTTTCTTATTTCCATACATTTTGACCTAATCTAGAAAGGAATCAGTATTTTCATGCTGTTGCAAAATTCGATCTTATAGTTAAAACTCTCTTGCAAAAAGTTAAAAAAAAAAGATTATAATTTTATTGTACAACAAAAATAAAAATGAAGTTATATTTAAAAATAATTACAAGACATTCTAAGTTCAGTAGTATATAAATGCGGTCTTAATGGATATTTCAATTAAAAATTATCGTTGAAATATTAAATATTTAGATAAATCATATACTAGAATTACGGTTTTATTTATTCTTATATTTGAACGTCTTACTAACTCAGTATATTTATTTTACTCTAGAATTTAATTGGTTTCTGCCATTTTGGCCTTCAGCTGTCTTTAAGAAAAAAAATATTTATTTCACTTGTTTATTTTATCACTTATTATTCTTAGATTTCTTTCATAAACATTTCAGACTCAGTGAACTGAACTTCATCTGCAGATAAGATGAATTTGCCCAAAGCGTAGCTTTAAAGTGTTTAGTAGTCGAACGCAATAAAAGCGAGATATCGAACGTAAATCCCTAATACCTATTCGACAATTTATAAAAGGAAATAGGGGGAAATTAATTAAATTCCTTCAAAAATATGCTGTCAATTTGCTTGTGAGTGTTAAGTGTGGTTCTCTAAGAAGGTTATTTCGTAAGATGGAGCAGTTTGTGAAGAAGTTAAGTGCTGTAAGCATTAGAAAATTAAATTATTTTTGGACTGTTTTCAAAGTTATGAAATGTTTTCCTCAACAGGAGAGTTTTGAAAATTTAATTTACTTTGAATTTGGACAGTGTTTATATAAACTAAAAGAAAGCATTTACTTAAATAAATTTTTCCGCTATGTAAACAAGAAGCTCCAGGAGTAAAATTCTCATCATGTCGCCTAATTATATTTTTAAATTATGTTCCAATTGAGCAAAAAGTCTTTTTTTATCCCTTATTTTTAGCTATTAATTAAATTGTAAATTCTTTAAAATAATTTTATGATGTATTTTTCAAACCATCATAACTTAATCTAACAGAAGAAATCATGTACCAAATATATTTTTATAATTGTGATGCAGTGTATATATAACGTAAACAATCTTCTTTTCTCAACATTTTACTTATTTAGATTGTCTGAAATTTTCATTGATATCTGTCTCATTTCCTTATACAATAGTGTTCTGCTATTTTTAAAAGTTATATATGCTTGGAAAAGGGCAATATTTTAACATTTCCATAAATTGGTTATCAGTTAATTTTTAATTAAATTATCGTTTTCTATAACAATACAGATACTTTGTCGTAAAGTTAAACGAGAGATTTAAAGAATAAAAAGTAGGAGAAATTTTCTTAACTTATATTTATTTATAAAAGGAATGGAAGAAAATAAAAAATAGGATTCAATAATTTTAACTTAGAATATCATCTTTAAAAATGTATCTCTATTTTTGAACTATAAATAGAATATTTTATTTAAATTGCTTTCTCATTTTTTTTATAATTTATTACAGTTTTTTTTTACAAACATTATGATATCATAAGATTCTTCTAAATTTATCAGAAGTAGCACCACGCGATTAGAAAAAAATAAGGAAAATACTTTAACGGATTCAATGATAATGAGTTGTGTAGATATTAAAATTGAGTATTATAATTATAATCATGAAAATGCTGATAATTCCATAAAATAGCACATCAGAATATCAAAGGAAATTTTTAAAAATTTTATTTCATCTTTAAAAGCGTGAAAAAAATAAAATAAGTTTGATATTAAATCTATATCTATACTTATAATAAAGCTCAATGTGTGTGTGTGTGTGTATGTTGGCGCTCTACAGGCCAGACCATTCAACCTACAGCTACCAAATTTGGCATATATATACCTTGGAGGCCAGGAATGTGCACCTGGGGGTTATTTTTTCGAATTTTTAATTAGAATTTTATTTATTTAAAAATTAAGCGAAATTTTGGCGTGTTTCTGTTATAACTTCCGAAAATATTACTGCACAAAAAAAGATTTTTACATGAAGTTAAAGATCAAAAATTTATCTTTTAAATGATAAAATTGTTTTAACCTTAAAATTAAATTTATATTTTTAATGAATTTTTAAATAAATATTTTAACTATATTTTTCAACAATTTTTTTCGTAGAAAATAAAAATAAAATTTAAGCTGCACGAGCACGTTTTGCATTCATGGGAAAAAATTAGCTTTTTTCAAAGTGTTACCATCACATTGATTAAAGCTCCAACTAAAAATAAATTAAATCTTTTTGGAAATGAAATATGCAAAAATATAATTTTCGGCACGTATCTGTAAGAAATGAAACAAATATGAAATATTATTTTTTCTAAAAAATAAATTGAAGAAAAATTATTTTATGATCTTTTACACTCTCTATATTATTAATCCAATAATTCAGATTTATTTTAAGGTAAGGTTTGTTTAATATGAACAGGATATCCATTCAAATCAGGGTCACACAGCTAATTTGTAAACCTTTAGTAAGACACAGATCTGCTAAAATGGTCTAAATGGAAAATGATTATATTTTATGTAACTTGATTCAATAAATGCTCTAATAAATAACGAATTTTTGATTTTATGTAAAGCTTCTGCTGTGGAAATCACGATTAACAAAATGTTCTTGAAACACTAGTATTTTAAATAATTATTAATTTCCAATCAACTAAATCAATCACTTAAACTGACTGATTTAAGAAAATTTGAATATCACTATTCAATAAAAAAAGGATAATTTTAGATTTTCCATCGATCGTTTGAAAGAAAATACGCCAATCAGCGCGCCGGTTTCTCAAGATTAATTGGCCTAAGATTATGAAAATGTTGAGTTTTTCTAAATTTTTAGCATTCAAAACTTCATAAATAAATCTTAGTATATCGTGGAAAATAGAAACATTTAAAATTTGGTGTGTCCAGAATATTTCTCAGAATATGATACCTTACTGCATTAAATTTAGACTTCATAATTTTTGAAATACATTTATAGACCGGAACAAAATATTATTATTGATTTCATTTCAATCCTTTTAAAGGCAAAACTAAAAACTGAATTTTATGCTGAATCTGAGAAATTTTTGTTGAATTGTTTTGTTTGAGATATTACATAAACTATGAAAAATATTTTGTAGTTCACATAAGAATTAAATAACGAGCGATTTTGTTTGCAATACTCATATTCACTAATAATAATAATAAATAAATAACAATAAAGATGATAAATAAAATAAAGCGCTTCGTTCTATTAAAAAATATCTTTATATTAATTGCAATTTCATCATCTCCACTTTAAATTAAATTTGAAGTTTTACCGGAAATGACAACAAATTAGCAAAATATATATAGTAAATTGAATGAAACGATCTAAACAACAGTATAAGTTTGGTAGGACTATCAAAATTTGAAGATTAAAAATGTTTTGTTTGAGAATCTATTAAGAGACCAGTTACTTAAAATATTTAATTGAAAATTGTAGCGAGCGGTAATACTGGCGAACTGGCTAATCGCCAAAGGCGGCTAGTAATTTATAAAGCTAAATTTTAAAATTGAAGAATTTGTTTTGTTACATTATTATTATTTTTTTAGATAGAATACTATCTTTATAAGTATGAAACAAATCAATTGAAATAAATTATGATTAGCTCGGTACTAAGTAACCCTTTTCAGTTCAGTAACTTTCATTTCATAGGTTTTTTTTTAATTAAGTTTCTTGCCACACATGAAATAACCGATCCTTCGTTGTCTATCTCACTGCTGTAACAACTCAATCTTGCGGATCTTAAATAACAGGGATAGGTTTTGCATGCGAACTGTCTTTTAAGCACCTCCACAGACAGATCTACGTTCAAACGGCATCCGGATATACTCAACTTTTTTTACCTGACTTGCTACAATGACTAGTGCCCCTCCTCCCTCCTTATATATGCAGATATCTTTCTCAAATTTCTTGTGCCTCAATTAAATCTATCCACTACAAGGAGATTCTTAATTGAACATAGAAAGCGATACACCCTGCATTGAAACAATGGATTCACTCTTCAGGAGCAAAGTAGTTTTTCCCGAGACGTCTCAAATGTTTGTACACAGATAGCCGCGGAATTTTTAACAGGAATCCTAAATACTTAAAATAAGAGAACTTTTTCTACGGAGTGGTATATCATGTTATTAAATATTTTAAAGCTGTTTCTTCTTTTTGAATAACTACGTACTTTGCAAGATTTCAAAAATAATTGTATATCCAAAAAATTATATTAATTGATTTAAGAGTACAATGTGATTTCTTTATGTCATATAGTCAACTAAAGATTTTAGTTAGTACAGGCCTTCTTAAATTACAGCAAAAATAGCATATTCAAAAATAACTAAATCATTAATTTTTTATTTATTTAAATTTGGTTTCTATCTAAATTAAATTATTGAGTATTTCCGGAGTTTAATTAACATATTTGATATCAAAATATATAGGTTATTTCATTACTGACATTTTTAAAATTCTACTACTTGAACGTTTTGCACTGAAACCAATTCATCTCAAGAACAATATAAGAATTCTTACAACATTCTCATATTGTACATAACTTTCAATTCCATTTATAATTTTTCAACCAAAGTAATTGTATAATTCCTTATAATTTGAATGCATCAGGTGTGATTCAACTGATAAATCGTCGATTTACAATCTCACTACAGTTAGAATCCACCATTCTTTTTTGCCAAATTTTTTCTAATCTGTTCAATGATTTTATCATCTTTCATTTATGCAGCGTTACTAACTACAAGCAAAATATTCCCCTTCACAAAATTATAATGTAAAATACAGGGTGTTCATAATTGAATATCCCGAATTTGTAGGGAGGTTTTATTATAAGAAAGGAAATAAAATACTATCTTGATTTTCTTCGGAAATATTAATTAACAGTTAAAACTCCACACAATTACATTTGTTCAGTGTGAGCATCTACAGGCATACGAATGATATCGAGGTAGAAATCTCCTATACTGTTTTCAGCATGTTTGACACACACTCGTATTTTCATAATCGTTCCCCCCCTTCTTTTTCTTTATTTGAATACTTATACCTATGTGGAATTTAAACTTTTAATCTTTTATTTCCGATGCATAACACGGCTGTACTTTGCTTTGTTTTCTTTAAATAGCACTGCTAATTTTGAATATTCTTTTATGAATATCCTATAGGACATTCGCAATTAATTTGCATATTTACCATTGTATCATCTTTAATTTTAAGCATCGAAATGAGAACTGGACTACCCATTGGAATGTTTAGTTATATCTAATCTAATTGTGGATCATTTTATATTATCGACAATTAGTGAAGAAATGCTGACGCCTCTCAGTGGTCATTCCAGTTTGGCTTAAAATCTAATTCATTCATTCCACTCTTTTAGTTAATTAAAAAAAATTTAACACTAAACTTGTTTTTTATCTATGTTTTTTTTATCTATGAACTATTTACAAACAAATTCTTTCAGAATGTTTTTTTTTAAATATAGACGTAAACATCATCAATGAACTAATTGAAAAGGAAATTTAAGTGCTTATTAATACAATGATGCATGTGTTGTGTTAATAATCGTATACATAGTCGACATAGTGGCGCCTTCCGTACTTCTCCGGTCGAAAGCCTGTATGTCGAATGTTGTGAGCCCTCTCTCGATCAGAGACGAAAAATGCTAACTCTCCATTACTATTTTAAACTTTTATCCCTTCCATCACATCCGTTTTTTAATTACAACTACAAGCAAAATCAATTCATACTTCGCTTACAAAATGCCAGACCATCCGTCATTCCTTCATTCTTTAAAAGAGCAACAAACATTCTAAACAGTTTAAACATAGACAATATCCACGTTGTGTCAAACGTAAAATATTACCTCACTCCCTGGAAATCACATGGACTAAAATACTTAAATCCATTTACAACTTCTGATAAAACTAATACGGCCCCTTAGATTTACCTCCAACTTTTTGCTCATAATCGTGAATCATATAAAAATTTCATTCCAATATTTACAGACGGTTCGAAATGTTCCTCATGTACTTCTTTTGCTTGTACTTTTATCAATGATACCATCTCATTTCAACTTCACCCTTCATGTTCTATTTTTACTGCAGAAATTACTGCCATAATTCATGCATTATCTCACATTTCAAATAGTCCATCTGATAACTATATCATTTATTCAGACTCAAAAAGTGTCTTGGAATCGTTGATATCACTCCACCGTTTCTCTCATCCATTGACTTTTAACATACTTGAACTACATGATAATCTCACTTGCAAGGGGTTCAAAGTTCTTTTCTGCTGGGTTCCTTCTCACGTTGGTGTACCGGGAAATGAATTAGCAGACAATCTAGCGAAATCTGCTACCAGTATATTAAAATCTCCTATTCCATTAAAAGATATAAAAAAACCACGTTAAATCCAGTTTGCATTTAAAATGGCAAATAAAGTGGGATCTTACAGAGGCAAATAAACTTAAACAATAAAATATCTAATCGATTGTTAGCCTTGTTTGCCTAGTAGAAAATTTGACACCATTCTTACCAGATTAAGAATTGGCCACACACGGCTTACACATAAACATTTATTGTTGGAGGAACCCACACCGCGATGTACAGCATGTCAATGTCCTTTGACGGTTCTTCACATTTTAATAGAATGTCCACAATTTTACAATGAACGAATTCGCATCTTTCACTCTCCTCAAATAAACTTAAAAGATATTCTTCATAAAGTACCCCATTCCCACCTTTTTACCTTTTTAAAAATGATTGGCTTTTACTTTACGATTTGATTCTTAAATAACTCTCAGATTCTGTTTTATCATGCTCTTACGTTTTGTAGATTTTACAGATTGACAAGTTCAGGAAAATGATGCAATTTAGAAAGAAATTTTTAAACTTTTAAAATAGGATTAAATCTTACCGTATGTTTGGCGCAGTTTAATCAAAAATGGTTCTTGCGCCAATAAACTACATCAACCAACCAACCAACCATAGTCGACATAATTGACGATTAAAGTGCGAAAAATTTCACCAATGTGTTGAAATAATAATAATAATAAAAATTTAAATGTTCAAAGATATTTTTTTTGGCGAACGGCACAGTATACTGTTCTCAAAAATAAAATCTATGAGAATGTGTTTGAAATTTTAGTAGTAAACATCGTTAGTAAGCTAAATCAACGGAAAGTTAAGGGCCTATTAAACAAAAAGCCAATGTTTTTACTTAACTTCCATGTATTAATACAGTAACTGAGTAATACAGTAAGTAACTATTACATACAGTAATAAAATTCACAACTCATAATTTAACACATAATTTCTGTAACTCTAAACACATATATATAACAATAATTTAATTTTATTTTATAGTTTTAGATGGGATTATTTTTGATATATTTTACGTTTGATTCTAAGGGCAATTTAATATGTAATTTGACTTGACCATAAATTTTATCAACTTCAAATGAAAAATTAAATTCCCACTTAAGTTTAAAATGTAATATACGTAAATTATTTTCTAATAGAATAAAGAAAATGATGAGCAATATTCGTAGCTCCTATCTCTTTATTTTAAAATAGATAAAAAATTATTATTAATGACATTGCTTGTCTAAATTTTCCTGTCGAAATAACAAAAATTAACAAACAGTGCAATTAAACAGACTACTTATATGTTAAAACTGATGACGAAAGAAACACACCCCTGGATGATTATTTGCTTGAGAGAAAAAAAAAAAGGAAAAATGAAAGTGCCTTAGAAAATGCACCATAAGAATTTATAACACATGGCAATGAAACAATTTTTTTTTGATGTAATGGTTTCAAACATGACCAGTTTTTTTTCTATTCAACTTTTGGGAAAAACTGCCGAAAAATAACGAAATATTTGAATGTTTAAACAATTATTGAATTATTCTTCATACAGATAATATGCATGGATAGAAAAAAAAATCTTGTTATCTAATTTTACACAGAGAAGTGTGTGACGATTAAATGAAAAGAAAAAAAGATACTTGTTGTTAGGGTTTCATGACTTCTCTCATGTATTAAATTTCATAAACACGAAAGAATAATTTGCATAAAAATTGATCAACAAAAGAACGGCATGGAATACCTTTGTTAATTGTATCTATGAGATATTAATTAAATAATGCTACTGGATAATAATAAGGAGTACTATTAGCACAAAATATTACATGACATTTCAGTGCTATTGTTCTATATTTTGAATGTCAAGGAATATCGAAGATATACTTACAATATTGGAGATTTCATGCTAATAGGATGACATATGAAAGAAATGACTTTAGTTGCTTTTCAATAAAAAGAAATAGTATAATTTTATATCCGCTTTACATCAAGCTAGAGATATTGTAATAGTACACGAGAGTTTTTGATGAGAATGGTCATAGCACTGTATTCAAAGGACAAAAAAGTGTCTAAAATAAGAACAGAAAATTTGGAGCTGGAGTTTTTTTATGTCTTTAAATCACATAACTCATAGACAATTCTCATTCCGTGCATTCTATAAAGAAGAAGAAATGTAAATGAATCTCGTTTGTTCTTCTTTTCATGAATTTTCTTTGAAAAATGATTGGAAATTGATTATTTAGTTAATAACCGTTTGAAAAACTTCAAAACCTTACGCTGTAATATCAAAATTCTGAATTATTACTTCAATATCATAAAGATTGATTCCCTAGAATTTTTGATATGGTTAAAGAAAACCATGATGAATAATATCGGCAACACATTAATTATCACGGACATGGTCGTTAAGAAATTATCAAAGGTGAATCGATAAAAATTATAACAGTCATATGATAGCAAATTATTGATAGAATCTGTAAAATGACTCAGTAAAATTCAATCAAAATATTTTATAATAGAAAAATAGCTTTTCTTTTTTTGCTGGATTTTTCACATTCTTCCTATTCTCATATTTAATTAAGCTATTTTAGATTTGTAGGAATTTTGCTACTTTTTCCCCTTTAAGTAATCAAACAGCTTTTTCCTACCTCTCTGCGATTACAGCTTACAGCGCTCCCTAACGGTAGCATTTGTAACTAATATTGAAGCTTCTAAGTCATATTTTACAGCTTTTAAAGTAAACGGTCTTTTGACTTTTTTCGTCTCTAGATCTCCGCTGCAGATCATTTTTTTTCTCAAATTGAGCAATACTGAGTGGAGTAAATAAAATCGCTCTACAAACCTGGGAAACTTCATTTAAACAAATAATGTAAACGCTATTACGAATAATATTACAACATACATATGGGACTTTTAAGTAAACTCAGTGGCTTTTAGTTTCATAAAAGGTTTCCCTGAAACCAGTAATAGATTTGAGAATTTAAACTTTTGCTAAATTTGATAATGAGCAGGAAAGATTCTAGAATAAAAGAATTTACATTTATTCTGAAAGAAGTTTCTTTTTATACAACATCTAGCGAATACGATATCAAATATAATTCTTCAAAGAACATTAAGCGATAACTAAATCCTTTCCCATTCTTTAGTTGTAGGAATGAAAAAAGAACAATATCTTATTGATTCTGTCTTCAAGTTCAACAAATATCAATTAATCTGAAAGCTTTCAATCTAAAAGTAATAAATATGTTCCCCCAAAAGTTTCTTATAATGTTGCTTCTGGAACATTGTTGGACACAATAGCTTCAGCAATAACCAACAACGAGCTTTTTTCTAAGCGAAAAACACCCCTCCTATGAATGCAAAGCCTAGCTTGGATTCTTCTTTTTTATATTTTCGACGTGGACAACCACGAATAATGTCTTCGTGATGTTATTTGCACATTTCACAGATGTAAATCAATTCTGAACATGTCAAAATGAGCTTGATGAAACTACATGTCGTCCAGTAGAAGATTAAAGAAAGGTAACTGCCGAAAATGCAATTCTTTTCAGGAAAGTTTGAAACCACTGATTTTCACTGAATTAAAAAAAATGTCAGTTATCCTAAAGATTTTTATACTGTTGCCACAAAAACACTATATGACACAATAAATTCAGCAATAGACAGCAACAAGCTCTTTCGTAAGCGGAAAATACCCCATTATGTGAATAGCTGGATTCTTCTACAAACATTAAGAGGTAACTAAGTAATTCTCATTTTATTATTAGATGTGAAGAACGCCGAACAATGTCTTGCTGAAATTGTTTCTACAATTCACGGGGATATCAGTAAGTCTTTAGCCTGTCATAGTGAGTTTAATGAAACTTGATGGCATTCGGCAAACGATTATAAAAAAACAACTGCCTGGAAATGCAGTACTTTTTGTTAAAACCCAAATCACCGATTTTCACTGAATTAAAAAAAAACAAAAAACCCAACAGTTATCCTAAAATTTCTTACACTGTAGCCACAAGAACACTATAGGACACAATGGCTTCAGCAATAGACAACAACAAGCTTTTTTCTAATCGAAAAATACCCCATCCTGTGAATGTGAGGTCAAGCCTGGATTCTTCTACGAACATTAAGAGGTAACTAAGTTCTTTCTCATTTTTTATTTTCAGACGTGAACAACGCCGAACAATGTCTTGCTGGTATTGTTTCCACATTTCACAGACATTAATCAGTCTTGAACCTGTCAAAGTGAGCTTGATGAAACTTGATGTCATCCAACAGAAGGTAAAAATGAAGGCAATCAATCGCTGATGCAACGTATTTCGAGCAAACTCCGAACTGTAGAATGACACCAAATTCAGGAAATTGACAAATATCAGAAGATAGGCTACAAATATGCTGAATGAAAGAACATCCTCAATTCTTTGATATGTTTTCTGAGCTTTTAATATTAATTCCGAGGCACAGGCAATATTTTTTAAAGTGATATCAATCCGCAAACGTCGATAAGTTTCGGTTAACATCTGTTTCAAAGCGTCTACGTATATGTTGAATATTGCCATGAATAGAGTCATACACAGTGAGGATGTCACATAAAAATGAATTATATATGCCAAGGTGAACATTATTAAGTAAATTGTTTCC
This sequence comes from Argiope aurantia, assembly GCA_026543865.1. Lineage (NCBI taxonomy): Eukaryota > Metazoa > Arthropoda > Arachnida > Araneae > Araneidae > Argiope > Argiope aurantia. The sequence goes on along the minus strand of JAPMOR010068314.1, from coordinate 53,143 downwards.
TGTATAGAATGTTTGGAGTAGTATTCTATTAAATATTCGTCTCTCAAAGGATCAAACTGTTCAGGGAAAAATATCACAAACATTATGCAAATCGACGGTGGCGCAATCAAGTTCAAGCAGCACGTGATATCCAGTTCTTTTTTTCTACTCGCATACCTCTTCACTTGATAATTATCAATGAAGCTTTGAAGATGAGATATTAGAGAAATTATTTCTTTTCTTTTAAATGCTATGGATAATCTCAGGATCATGATTGACAAACTTGTTACAGAGGTGGTAATGACAAAGAACATGTTCGCGCTTGAAATCCAAACTGTTCGTCTGAGCATATTATACACATCGAAACAAAAGAATGCCAATTCTAGAAGGAAATACATAGCCCTTTTCAAAATTGTTCCTACGCTACGGGATTCATTTTTCTTGTTAACGTAAAATGGAATGCCAATAATTTTAAAACAGCAAAATAACATTTCAACATCGGATGAAAGCTTCATGGCGTAATTTTTATAATGTGAATTTCAATGCAAAATGAATTTCGGATTCAAATTTTTCTTTTTCTCAAACATGTACCACTGAATTAGACACGCGACAATAAATTATAATCATGTACACATTTCAGACGTCATTTGAAATGAGTTTTAAATAATAAGAATACAGAGTTGCGGGTATTTGTACGAATATTAATTCTTCCCCATGTTAAAAGGAAATTGACTCATTTTTTATACAATCCACTTAATTATATCTCATCATAAATTTATTTCAGTCACTGCTTGCTCAAAATGGTTAAAGAAAAGGGATACACAGTGACAATTTTCTCCTTGTTTACGTAAGATATTTCTGAAAGATACTTCGTTAAGGTGAGTATGAATTTCATGTTTTTACACATAGATTCGTTAGTCTAGGTTAGATCAGGAAATAGATATTACATTCCACAATAAATATGAGTAACAATAGCAGATCATATTCACCTGAAGCTTTTGAAGCAAGTGATATAAGGATTGGAAGCCTTACTAGCAGTGATTCATATTCACGATTTTATCAAAGGCGTATCTCTTCTGAAAAGTTTGCAACATTTCACATCTAAAGATATTACAACTGGTCATAACACAATAGAAAGATCCTGTATGAAATAATAATAAAATTATTATTATCTGTAAATATTCTATCGTTTTATCTGCTTGGATTTGAAAGGGACTTTACATCAGGTTACCTTTAGCTAATGCAATCGTCTTGTTTTCGGTAAGATGAAAGCATTGTTAAGAATTATAATAACTCTCTTTAAATTCATTTAAAGTACCGTCCAATTTATCTATTGAGTTGATATTAAATTTAAATGTAAATTCAGACTTTAAATACATTACAATAAGGTTGAATGTTTCTTATCTAAAGCTCTTCTGTTGCTGATTCATCTTAATATTGAAAACTGAAGTGCTAAAGAGGTTATGTAACTTATTTAATAGAATGCTTAATAAATACTAATCAGGCTGGCAAAAGAATTTCATTAAAATTTAATATGAAAATATTCATCAATCACATTATGGATTTGCATTTTTCCAGATTTTTGTTGATTAAAATAAAATCAGTAATGAATGGACTTATCTCTGAAATCTATCGTTTGGATGATTAGTTGGATCGTTTGGATGATTAGTTGGTACTTCGGAAGTAATGGTTGTGATAATAGATACAGGGTGGTCTCAAAGTTTTTTACCTTATAACAAAAAGTTATTGTATAAAAGTAATTGTTATTTTATACATGGTTATTCAATATATTGTAAAGAAGTTCATAAAATTTTTAAATAAAACTACTTAGGTGATTAAATTTCAGTGTAAGAGTATCCTTTGTAGCTCAAATAATGTCAAAACGAAAATCGGATTATCTCTAAGTATTTTCCATCACTTTGGCTGTCACATTAGACACATAATCTACGATCCTAACTTTGTGTGTATCAATATCTTCAATTGACGTTGCAGACATTGTATCATTCCTATAACTTTGAAATTGTTATTGAAGAGTAATAATCAGTAGAGAGATTGGATGATTATTAGAGTAGAGAGTAGAAAGTTTGGATAATTATTTGAATATAAAATATTAAATTACACATTAGTTGTACTAACTGTCAGACTAACTAAAAGAATTTAAAAAATCCGACTATTCTGTTTTAAATTTTTTTTTCTGCATTACATCCGATAGTTCTGGATCTCCCAGCATGGTCACAATGACCTCCAAGAGCGGATTGGAGGATTTATCACTTTTGTTAGATATAGAGTTTATCGATGCTATACGAGTTATATATCAGTTGCTATGTGTTGGAGCTGTTGGTGAAGAATTCATCCGAATAATTGATAACACTGAATCTCATTTACCTACACTTTCCAAAGAATGACTTGAAGATCTCGAATGAATGGACTAGATAGCTCAGCCTCTGGATCTCAGTCGGATAGAGCATCTTTGGGACTACTTCGAAATAATTGTAACTGTTTCAAGTCCCATTCGAGCTCTCTAATTAAACATGGATAAGCATTGCTCTATGAGTGGGTATTGTTTCCAATTTCAAGCAATTGATTGAAAGTATGGGAAACAATGTCTCAAATGCACTGCAGTTAGGAAAGGATACATTTCTTGTTGAGATTCATT
>JAPMOR010068314.1:8578-50498 GCA_026543865.1 Argiope aurantia | reverse complement strand
AAATGCACTGCAGTTAGGAAAGGATACATTTCTTGTTGAGATTCATTAACAGTTATATTAACGTCCAGTTTTTAAAGCAACACGGCTATTTCGGAACGGACCTCGTCCTTTTGAACCACAGTCAGAGGACAAGGACGACACCTGAGCTGACACCCATCTCTCCAAACTTCCACGCAGCACCCGGGAGAAGATATTTCGCCCTGACATATTCAGCGTGCACCTGACTCGCTAACACGACGCTTCTTCAGTGGATTCAAGTCATTCACCTGAAATCTTCCAGTTCCGAAGCCGAGCCCTTACCACCAGGGCACCGCGGCCTTGACTTATCTTTTAGAAAATAACTTTCATTTACTACTTTTTTCAAAAAACATGTTTGCAATAGTTTAATTGAAAATGAAACTTGATTAATTAGATTAATAAGATTAATTGATTTAATGCATAAAAGCTCCAATCTTCATGTTTCTATGCTTGTTTATAAAACAAGTAATTTTGACGTCATTGTACAATTAAAATAAAGATTTAATAGAAAATAGTTTTCAAAAAATAACAAAAATAATTAGAATTTATTCTCAACTAGTCGCCTCTGGTGATAAAGTAGTTCGCCGTGAGTATGGGTTATATTTAATTTTAAATAATATAATAAATGGATATAACTTCATATGCATTATTCTATCAAATTATCAGACATTAAAATCTGTATTATTTTAATCCAGTTATGGTAATTGTGAAAATGAACCTTTCAAATAGAGAACAGTCGTATTAACATCATAGCTCAGGTATCGTCCTCGTCATCTGACTACGGTTCAAAATGACGAGGTCCGTCCCAAAATAGCCCTAGTGTTGCTTCACAACAGGACGTTAATATAACTAAACTAATAATAACAAATAATATAAAAATATGAATGTCCAATTTATCTATGTATCTTCTAAATGCCGAAGACATTAATTTCACTTTATATTCATAAATACATTAAAGTGAATACTTCTTTAGCTTTCAACAAGGGAAGAAAATCACACTATTTAATATTTGAAGAAATAGAAAAAAGAATTATTGGGAAATAATTTATTTATTGTGGGAAATTAGACAAAAAAATTTAAAAAATATTTTTCTCGTTTTTTAAAGTGATGTAATCAAAATGGAAGTTTTATTTTTTTATGTTTTGAATTGGTGTAAAATTCCTTTTTCTACATCAATAGTTTTGAAATTTTTCGCAGAAGGAAGTCAAAATTCATTCAAATTCAGATTAAAATTAAAAAAAAGTCTTTCCTAAGCACGGACGTGCACGATTACCCACGCACAATTATTATTAGTAATCATTTAATTTGGTTTTATTTCTATTACGTGTTTGGTAACCGTAATATTTAACTATTTTACTATTTATTATTAAATACTACTGTTTAAAATAAAAAAATGAACACATCTATTCAGTTTTTTAATTATTTAGTAGTGGATCTATGTAATGCAAGTTTTCTGTTTTTTACATTAGGTTTTGAACTTCTGCGAGAGAAAAAGAATCCAATGATTTATGTTGAGAATCTGTTAAATGATCGCAGCCTAGGGAACTGAAAATTCTGAAGACATGTTATTTAGGATGCCTTAAGATGACAGCAATTGTTAAAAAGAATTAATTTTTTATTCGTTTATTATTTTGAAATTAAAAAGATTTAATTTTAGAACATGATATTTGTAGCACTGATATTTTCATCGCTTTTAATTAAGTACTTATTTTCGAAAATTTTTATTTTCACATTCTGATGCGGAGTAAAATAAATTCCATATTATATATTACTTTCAGCATGTCAAAACTTTTTATCATCTGTAAAATAGGCATTTTGTTTTTATAATTTTTTAAATTTTTAAAAGAATTAATTTTTTTATTTATAATTTTTTATTGTGAATATTACAGACTTATGAAATTAATTTTTTAGAATAATTTGCCATTTAATTTGGCATGTAAGAATCAAAAATAGTCAATTAATTTTCACTAAGTTCTGTCAATATTAAAATAATGTATTGCCATTATTAATTCACAAATGGTCACAATTTAAAACTCTTTTGAGAAAATTTATTTCAATTTTTATCTGCCAAAATATAGAAATTGTTTAAAAATAAAATAAATCGTTCTCCATATTTTCATTTTATATATCATTCTTCACATTCATGAAATAACAATAATCGAGTTGACTTATTTTTTCATAACGTTTAAAGATGGGAATTTGAGGGATGTTTATATAAAAAAGAAACTGACGTTGTTTGTCTTTTTAGGTATTGAACCTCTCAGCTGCAGTTGTCTTGCATTTGCATCTCTAAAAGAACATTGAACCTTTCCGCAGTAACTTTTAGATGAAAAGTTTTAATCTAGATTTAACAAAATTCTTTAATTAATTGCATGAACTTAAGAAACGATTTTGCTTTATAGAATTTTTATAATGCTTTAGAAATTTTTTTTTATTGTTTTATTAATTGTTATGCTTGTTAAATAAAATATTACATACACACACATTATATTTGAAAATATTTTGATTATTTCAAATTAGTGTTTGTATTATTTTGAATATAATATGCTAAAAAATCAATTAAAAAATGTAATTTGGTTTCAAGTTTGGAAAAAGTAGTGAACTTCTTAATGATTTTTAAAACTTTTTAAAAAACAAATAAGAATGATAATATTGATGAAGTTAAAAAAAAATCTGAGAGTTAGCGTTTTATTACTTTAATCAATAAAATTTTATATGCTGTGGAAATAAAAGAATGTGATCTGAAAGATTTTTATTTTGAATAAGAGCAAATTTTATTTAAAAAACTTTAAACTTGTTAAATTACACGTCTAAAACTTAAATGAATTTTGCAATGAAAAAATGTGATTACATTAATTTTATGTATCAATTTATATTCCAAATTTACTTTTGATGAATTTTATTAATGTGAAAATTAAGCGAGAAAGGAACATAGATTGATACAAATGCTAGCTCTGAAGGGCATTTTTTGGACAGGAATATTGAAAAATGGGCAGTCAAGAAATTACATTTTCTTGAATTTTATAATATTTGTTCCAAAAAAACACTACAACGTATACTTACATAATTATGACACTGAAGTATCAGCTATTTCCACTAAATCAAAATGACATATTCCTGTTAGTTCTGATCGCCCTGATGGGTGGCGTTGCAGTCTATGTGGACTGGCATATGAGATGACATTCCATAGTGTCTTTGAGAGTGAAACCTTTGTTTCTCTTTTCTCTGTGGAAAGTTATATTTTCTTGCATAATAAATTTGCATTTAACTAATAATTGAGCCTCGATTTCAAAATGAGTTTTAGTTTAAATTAAGAACTTCTGTATTTAAAGATAATTGCGCTTTCCTATAAAAGGTCGATAACATATAATATTTATCTTTAGTGCCAGAATTTATTTTGAATAAACCTACTGGCTGATTTTTTTGTATTTTGAGAATAGTAGTATTTTAACAGTATTTTCTTTTATTTTTTTTCTATATCGACCTAGTGTAATTTATTTTCGTTTTTATACTATGCTATTGTATCTGGCAACCAGTTTTGTCGTTTGAGGATATTGAGCTTGTCTTTTTCTGAATATTAACGTTGCTGTGGTTGGAATTTTCTATCCATGTCCGCACTGTGCTGCTAACAAATTTTTATATTTTTTTTATTTATGTTTTATTATGTTTTGTCTTTAATGTGAAAATAAACTGTTTTGTGTGCAATAAATCTCGTCTTTTTGTCCATGGCGACTACCTACATTTCAAAGATATTAAAAAATTGCTCTTCAATCATCTACAAACTTTTCTTAAACTTCAAATATCACTTCTATTTAAAAAAAAACTGAAGGGGACTTTCACAGGAATGTTAAATCGGGACATTCGTTTAAAGCAATTCAAGAAAATAAAGTTATTTAAATTCAGAAAGTTTTAGAAGTCAGATTTCACTTCCTTTCATGCAAAAGAACTACTAAGAATTACCAATCTCAAATCTAAGAATTTATTTTTCTCTTACTAATGCTTCTCGAAAGAGTTACGTTCAGAACTTTTAAGCAAATAACTGAACAAAAAAACGAATGCAGTAAGACGTATTCGGTTGCTCCAACTGCTGTGCAATGAAGCCATAACTTCAACAAATTCAGTCTGTTTTCTGCCTTGGATATGTAAAGCAGTCTGGGAAATGTCTCACCGAAATGTTTGGAATTAGTTTAAATTCTCTTTTTAGAAAAAAATACTGTCACGGAACGAATAAATAATTTTTAACGAATGTGGTGAAATTAGGCCTGTTTGTTTATTATGTAGATATCATGAAAATGTAGAAAAATAATTGATTTTAGATGGAACTGAATAATATCTATTTGTTAACTGAAAATATCAATTATCCTTCTCCGTAATAAATCTAATTCGTAATAAATTGAAATTAAAGTAATTAATCTATTAATTACATGAAAGCTTTACCAAATTCGTCCTGTGTTGAGTCTAGGAAATGTATCACCTAAAACTTTTAGAATTAATTTTAATTCTCTTTTTTAAAAGAAATGCTGCCGCGAAACGAATAAATAATTTTTAAGGAATGGGTTGAAATTAGATCAGTGTTTATTTAGATGCATGAAAACGTAGAAGAATACTTGATTTTAGATGGAACTGTATAATATCAAATATCCTTCTTCGTAATAAATATAATTCACAACAAGTTTAAGTTTAAAGAAAACAATTCGTTATTTGCATGAGAGCTTCAACAAATTCGATTTGTCTTGAGTCTTCGACAAGTAAAGCAGTATGGGAATTGTTTTATTGAAAATTCGAGATATTCGTTATATTTAAAATAAAAATGAAAAAAAAGGTAATTTCTTTAGTCTCAACAACTGGTTCGATTTCGCTGGTTTTAATTTCATGTTTAAACCTCGTGTTGTCCAATTACATTATCAATTGTCGTCATTAATATCGGTTTTTAAAATTTTTGAATTTAAATTACAGAATTTCCAAATGATCTTGAAAAGCATTTCTGATAAATTATTCATCAAATATTTATATTTTCCTACCCTATTGTATTTGACCGAAATGAATGCCAAAGTGAAGAATTTTCTGAAGAAAACAAAGACACTCCAGTGTACATTTAAAAATTAATTTTTTACTATGTCTATTTAATTAGCTTAGAAAATTTAATTCGTTTTATAGATTTAGAATAGCGTGTCTTTGAAAATTGCTGATTTTGGAGTACTTCTAGGTCTAATACTTCTACAAAGCATTCATAACAAATGCAAAATTATAGTCCAAGAAAATTAAAAACTTTAGGAATGCATTAATGCAGTTTTAAAGCTTCTTTTTTTAAGAGTTTTACAATTTATTTGGATATTTCAGTAAGGATTCTAATTTTATGATTGTTGTGAACATATTAGGTAGTTTATACAATATAATTTAGATGTAATATAAAAACACTTAAATATATAGATAAGAAATTTTTTCTGAAACATAACAATAAAATTAATGCTGTTTTTTTCGCTTATAACAAAATGGATAAATAAAATATTTGTGATGCCATGCTTCGCTGCAAAAAGAAAAATATCTGAGCTGTTTTGGCATAACTCGTTGTGTTTCATTTTCTTACCTTTTTAATATTTATAGGATTTTTTAAAAAAATTTAAAATTTAAAAAATACAAAATCCAATTTATAAAACTCATCAGTTGTGGCAGTTTAAAATATATATTAATAGAGATATTCATCAGTGACCTACTAGATTCTCTGAGATAGGAAAGGAAGGACGCTCTAACTAGGTTTATTTACCCAAGAAATTAGAGTTTATGTAGAGAGTTAAGGCACTGATTTGGATTTCAAACTGGGAATCTGACAACTAGGTTAAGCAACTTCCCTGGACTGGAAACTCCAGCAAATAATAAAATTAGTCCTTGAGGGAGAGTTATCAGTTGTTTCTAATTTAAGATTTTATATATCTACAAGGGAAGGGATTCTATAAAACACCAGTTAATTAATTTATTCAACATCTTTAAATTGTATTAATAAAGTGTACGTTCCGATATTATTTATAAAAAATATTTTAAATAATTATTTGTGATAAAAATGAGTAGTATTATGTATTCCGTATCTTTCTATAATGTTATATTATTTTAAAGTTTTTTTAAAGAATTGAAAATGGTTTTATTTATCTTTTTATTGCATATAATTACTGAAAAGCATTAATTATTTCGAAGATTAGTTGACGTTTATGAACTACGGATAATTTACAAATACATTATATTAAATTCTAAGTTCGATACGCTGGGTCGGATTTAAGTAGCACTAATAAATATATTGATTGAGAAAAAGTTTTTTTTAATTACATTTTAAATTACCTAGTAATTTGTTTCATAACTTCCGTCCAAAGGCTAGTTATAATATAAGAAATAGAAAAATACACACACACGCACACACACACATTGTATAGCATTGTTCCGTGGGGCTTACATTTGTCTTGGAATATTTTTTCTTTTGAAATTTTCTATTCGTTTTTTCCCTGAAATATTCTAAATCTATTGTGGGAATAGCTTAAAAATGAAAAGCTTACTCATAATCAATAAGTTAATATCAGGTATTTTGAAAAGAATTGTAGCAATCTTTTAAAAGAATTGTACAATGGCAATCGAATTACATGAATAGGCGGGAATTCTTTTGAATACAAAAAAATTTTACTAATGAAGGTTGCTTATTAGATACATATCTTATAAAGTTTTAAGAGAATTTTGATATTTCTTTTACGACATAAGACTTTAGCCATTTTGGTCTTAATAATTGCATCTTGACATAAATTATTAATTTATATAAAAATGAGCATTCTAAAATTTCGTGCATGCATTCCTAAAAAAATGATAGGAGGCAGATAAATTCAAAAAATTTAAATATAAATGAAAGAGCAATATCCTTTTGTGCAAATATTCAAAAGTTCGTTTGGTTGGAAATGAAAAGAAAAAATTTCTTTTTTTAAAAAATAATTATGAGACGAAAAGTTATTTCTAATGACAGATTTCAGCGAAATATGATAAGAAAGCACTATAAGTATATAAATACGGAAATTGTCAGTTTTAATTTTATAGTATTGTTTTTGCAGTTTTAACACATCATTCAATAACAAACATTTTCAACTACAAGCATTAATTAACATAATATGAATTTTTGAATATATTCAGCTACCACGGAATATTTAAAATCTGGATGATGGATTCTATAAAATCAAATCGCATGAATTCAAATGTCAGAGTTTGTTTCATATGCTGATTTGCATTGCTGATATCTTTGCGCTCTCAATTACAAAATATCTGTTTTCATGTAATAAATGTAATGTAAACTTAATAAATTATGTTATGAACTTCCGGATAATAATATTAAGAACTATTTAAATATTATATAACTTCTTTAAAATAAAACATTACTCAAATCACAGTTTGATATTGCAAATGAAAAAAATATTTCAACTAAATAGAATTTAAAAATATTGTAATCTCATGACAAGGAGTATTTTTTATTACACTTTATATTGCGATGTGATAATGTTTTCGAAATTTTGACACCACACTCAGTAATAAATCTCTACAGTTGCAAGCATTAATTCAAACATGCATATAAATTACTAATTCCTCCACATAATAATAAATTTTTTTCAGTTGCAAACATTAATTCAAACATGCATTAAATAAATGATCGATTAATAAAAATTACATATATTTTAAAAATTATATTATTTTCATAAAGACCAAAAAATACTTTTTGTACATTGTTGTAAATATTCGATAAAATTCATATATATGAACAATGTTGTTTATATAAAGTGGAAAAATGCATTTATATTTATGCAGATAAAGTAACAACAATTAATTTCCTAGTAACATGAAACATATGACTATAAACACATAATAGTTTTCAAAAGGTGACAGCTAAAATACTGTAGGATACAATAGTTGAAACCATTGTTAGAACAAGATTTCTATTTAGATGGAACATACCACAACCTGTGAACGTAACATCAATTTTAGAATCTTTTACTAACAATAGTAAGAATTTTGCAGTTTTGGGATCCTTAGAATTAATTCGAAGCCATTGCTTTACGATATTCATCTGTAATGCCCGCCACATTTTGCAAACATCAACAAGCTTGGAGGCAGCCAAAGTGGTCCTCAAAAAATTCAATGTTGTCCATGTAAATATCATGCAACACACAAAAGAACGATAATACAAATGTCTTTGGAAGACTTTCGACATATTTACTAAAGCGATATTCAAAAAGTTAACAAAAACGAGAACATAAGCTATGAAGGTGTTTAAAGATAAGGTCTTTTCTATTTCCTTACGCACATTGCATGCGTCTGAAATCAATTTAAATGTTTTCTTAAGAGTTGTTATATGAAAATTATTACATAATTCTGTATGAGCTTCCAATAAGGCTTGCTCAGTTATCCATCCATAACTGAAATATATATAACTCAGAAAATCCAGACAAATCATCATTCTTTGATAATAATAAATAGTATAAATAGAACTGATTATTGATATAAATTTATATTTTCTAATAAATAATTCAGTGAGGCATGGAAAATAATACATTTGAAAATCATAATTAAATGAATTAGAATTTTGAAGGAAATAAATGGTACATATTGCTGTAAAAATTATCGGAGTTACCAAACGGAATATCATTATTAAACCCCTTTTTCTTTTATCATAAATATATACTTTAGAATGGTAGATCAATCTGAAGTTGTTAATGACTGATATTAAATTAATGATTTGACGCTTTTTTAATAAAAAAGATAATCGAAGGCTAGAAATAATAAGTGCAATTGCCAAATTACTAAAAAGAAAAAGTGAATCATGTACAGGAAACACAATAATGCAAAACAGAAATTGACATACATCAAGAAAAATGAAAAATGACATCAATATAATAGTTAAAACCTTTTGAAATATGAATTTGAAACTAAATTCATTTTCCCTTTCTGTAAGGCTAGTCGATAATTGTATACCTATAAAACTGAAATTACGAATAAAATTACTGATATCTGATTCAAAATCCATTATTTACATAAGAACGTGTTCATATCTTGAAAACGAAAAAGTAGTTTGTTTATAAAAGAAATTGCATAATATTGCACATCTAATTAAGATTTGACATCTTAGATTTAAACTATATCAACTGAACTACAACACAATTCAATATAAATTTCAATACAATTTCAATACAATGCAAGGAATATTAAAAGTAAGAAAGGAGTTTATAGTCAGCATTTCTGTTTAAACAAGTAATATTTTTTATCGTGCATGTAAGATAAATGTACAGTTATTTCATCATAATTCTTAATAATAATAAAAAAAGATTTATAGAAAAGCTCACATGAATATAAATTCAGATTCTTTCTATTGCACATTTACTTCTATTAAACATTGTACTAAATAAAGACTGAATAATCATAATACCATTTTAACAATTTTAAATCTGTAAAATATCTTTCATTTCACTCCAAAATATAAATGAAAGCAAAACATGCTTATATTTTACAAATTTCTGTGATTAGAACTTTCTTCATCGAATATCAAGAAGTGAAACAAATTAAAATGTGCTATCACATACTAAATATTCGCTCTCAGTCATTTTTGTGACAATAAAATTTTAAAAAATTTGTTTCTAAACTACACTTGATCATTTTCCACATTCACACATTTTTTTAAAAATTTTTTCAAAACCAAACTTGATCATTTTCACATTTTCACAATTTTTTTAATTTGTTTCAAAATCAATTTGATAATTTTCCACATTCTTATAATTTTTTAAAAAACAATTTGAACAATAATCTTGCGTATTGTTAGTAGAAAAATCAGAGTGAAATCATCAGAGTATTATGGCAAATTGATATATGTTGTCATGCCGTATAGAACTGCTATCGATTTTCCAACTTTGATACTAGATAAAACAATAATAAAGATAAAAATGACATATTTGTTTGTTTAATCTTAACAATCTTAAAAGCTTTTTGTGTGGTTTCATAAGATAAATGAGATTAAATTCACAGAAATCTTCCTTTATGGACAACGAATTTAAAGTGCAAATATTTAGTTCATGACGTTTTGTTTTAATACAAACTTAAAACATATGTACTATATTTTTTAATATTTTAAAATATTAATTAATTTCTTTTATCTCCATGCCTTTAAAATATAATATAATATACAAATAAATTATGAACATAACAATCTATGAACATAAATAAATGTTCCGGTTACACAAAAATATTTGATATTGATGCAAATAATGAAAATAATAGTTCATCTGCAGACAAAATTTGAGACTCAAGTGAAAATTGAATATTTTTAATATACATATATTTCCAATACATATTTTTTAATATAAATAAATAAATTTCCAAACGATTTTATAAAGTGCTTTGAAACTAATTTATTTTTTAATGAAACGTTGCCAGATAGAAAATAAACACTTCTTTTCGGATTGTAAACAGGAAAAGTTATGGTGCGACAGTAAATAAATGATGCAATGTTTTGGATCGAAACAGTATTTAAATACGTTATTAAGAATAATATTGATAATATCGTATCTAAATGATAAAATTATTTACTTTTGCTTTTGAGAACATGAATTTTTCCCAAATTATACAAACTTCTTTTTGTTGTAATCGCTTGAAATTTTATAGTATAATATTTTTAAACATTATGCAACTAATAAAATTATATTTATTTATTTCTGTATGGTAGTATATATTTATAAGCGGCTTTCTATAATGAAAAATGCCATATACAATTGAAATACCGGCTGTTCAATGTATTCTAAAACTTTATTTAAGGTACACTAAACTAAAAATAAGTTTTCTTTAATTACTGTATATATATATATTCACATATTTTATTAATTAATTTTGACGTAATTTTTTCAGCATTCCTTTTTTTTCTGAGGATATGAGTTTGTGGTTATAAACTTAAAGATTATATCATCGCGTAATTTGTCAGAAAATAAATACATTTTTACAGTTTTATCGTCAAAGTTGTACATCATTTCTATTCATATTAAATTTTATATTACACATTAGATTTATTAGTAAAAAATTTCATCTATTTACAACTTATATTGTAACGAATTTCTTCTGAAGAACATCTCAGTTTTTAAGCAATAAAAAAATATGCATAAGATATTTCTGTCAGACGATATTATTTGCATTAATAAATACATATAATTTTAAGATCTTTCAGAGATGATAAAAAAATTATTTCGAACGAGTTATTGAAAAAATGTTATAAATTTTTTACTGTAGAATAATCGGGTTCTTTTTTTTAATCCAATAGATAGCCCAATAAAAGCAGAAATAGTGATTTTACATTTAATCGTTATCAAAATGAAGTTGAGAAAGGGAAACTTTCAAGATATTCTTCAGTTCCATGACTAGTAAATGTCAATCCTTCAACCATTACTATTAAATTTAAATTTTGGGATTATATAAAAGAGAAACGGTTTGCAACGGTAGTTAAAGATATTGGTACTTTCAAAATTAGGGTAAGATATTCTGTATTTAATGTGACAGCCATAGTATTGAACTATAATACTTAGCGAGGACTGGAATATCAATTTTACATTCTAAGAGATACCAAGGGCACTCACATTGAAGTTTACTTAAAAAAGTGGCTTTATTAAAAACTTTATAAATGTCTTTAGAATTATCGAAATTGCTATATGCCCAATAACAAAAGTTTTTTAAAAAGTAATTTTGTTATAATCGGAGAAGTACTTTGAGTCCAACCTGTATTTAAATTTTAAGGAAAATTTAGAGAGTTTAAACTTAGAAAGGTTAAGAAAAGTTAGAGAGATTCTAAAATTAAAACTTAATAATATAAAACCTAATGTTGATATCTCAAATGTAATTAATTAAATAAATTTATCTGTAAAATAATTGACAAAAATTAATTATTTGAAAATTATTTGTTTCCAATGATTTTTCATCTAAAAAAGGGGATTTAATTATAGACTCAAGAGTAAAATTATGAAATAATAACTGAAAAAAATTTAAGATTTATTTCTTGATTAATTTTTTAAAATTTCTTATTTTCTTTTGAGAATTAAATCGCCCGTTCTATTCCTTGAAACCTTATGTAGCCAATGTGAACTGATAACATCATTTTAAAACATCGCTATAAAAGTTAAAGTTATATGAACCAATTCTTGATATTTAGTTGAGATTCTTTAATAAAATTGAGGACATTAATTATTTTATCTGTAGAAATATTACATTCTTAAAGTCTTTTCATAATCTGCAGCGAAGGCATTATCGATAATCATTCCACATGCTTTTAATAGATATTAATCTTTCCTTGCATTTTTAAAAACTTATATCTTCCATGAAATATGTAATATATGTTATGGTTTAATTCAGAAATAAGTAATTATTTCATCTTAATTTATTTTTTGTGATAATTTTCGTTTTGTAAAAAAATTTTAAGCAGTTAGAAAATTTCCATGACAAGTTTTCTTCCACTTGATAATTTTCTAAGAAAACAAATCTGATTTGAAAAGTGTCACATTATATTTTCAAAATATAAAGCTTGGACACATTAATTAAGAGTTACTATTTTTAATCTATTAAATTTTGGATCCACATAACTAATAATCATTACTATTGCAACTCTCATTTTTATGACATTACATAAATATATATGATGGAATCTAATTTTAAGAAGATGCAACGAATTAATATAGGAAATGAAAAGAAATATTAATTACGAAAAAGAAAAAAATGAAACTTTTTAAGCAGATTAATATTAAAATTTTCGATCTGGAGTGTTATGAAAGTGTCCAACTTACTTTAAGCAGTTGTAAAATTTGTTGGTTTATGTCATCGATGACATAATTATCTACTTGAAAATGTAGCAAGTGCCATCAGAATTGATATTACAGAACAAGGAATTGACCTGTAAAATTGATTAATCCCTTTTTTATAAAGTTTGCAATTTGCCACTAATTGAATTTCCCATTTCCAGTCTTGAAATATTTGAATTAAAATATAATAGCAAGAATACAGTACGAAATTATAATGGAAGCCACTGATAAGAGAAGATTTCTATTTAATTGGAATATTCCGTAGCCTGTAAAAGTTAAATCAATTTTTGTGCTTTTGACAAACAACATAAATTTGCTGAGTTCAATAGAATGAGTCAAATTTGGCTATAATAAATTTTCTTCAAATTTCAGCTGCATCAGCCGCCACATAACACATAATTCTGTCACCCGCGACCCCTTCAAGGTCAGCTTAGTAAAATGCGTTGCTGGCTATAACAGCACAACAATTCACAAAAACGCAGGCAAATAGAATTCTCGTTTCGAAATTTCTATCATATTGAGCGTCACTAAATGGAGGAAATTAGCAAACACATGAGTATACGCCAGGAATTTGCTGAGCGATAGCAGTTCTTCAATTTATTTGTGAAAATCACGAGCATGAGAAATCATATCAGAAGCCTTATATACATTCCTAAATGATATCTCAAACAACAAATTTTTATGAATTTCCGACAAAATAAGCCGGAATGTATTTCCGAACGATTCATAAACAAAGCTTATAATATCTGTACACAATAATGATGTTAGAAGATAGTGAAATCCAATTATAACACCAAACGCTGGCACTAAAAACCTTCCAGCTACTGAACTTTCATCTGTAATTTTCAGTAACGCAGGACGCATCTCCTTTTTCACTTGATCATAATATACTACATGGATCACAAAATTTGTAACCAGAAAAATAGTTGGAAGAACCAAATGAAGAATCCATGTCAATATCAATTGATGGTCCAATATGAAAGTTTTCTCTAAAATTATGAAAACACAATATTAAATGGAAGACACGGTGTTTATTTATGGCTGTGGATAATCTCAACAGCTTCATTGTGCATACTGTAGCTACTACGATGATCTTATATAACAAATGGCTCCTTGGAAATAATATAAATGCATATATCGAATTGGATATATCAAGAAAAATGAATAATATTCCTAATAAAATTGGCCTGATTTTTAGAAAACCAAATATTATCCAAGAAGCGCTTGAAGTCTCATAGAACGGAACACCTATTAAGTTGAAAGCTCTAAGCAGAGTTCTAAAATCATGATCGAATTCCATTACTGAATATATCTGTAAAATTCGGCGTGAAAGCTCATTTAAGTTTAAATGAAATCAAAGAATTTTCACAAAAAGGGAATCATATTTATTCTATCATCTATTAAGAAGCTGCATTCATTTGCTAATCAATTGAATTCTCTTTAAAACAATTCAATAAAACAACTTTCTTCAGATTTCTTTCATAACATGATAAACTTTGTAATTGCCAGATAAATTTTCTTAATATTCTTTTAATAGTTCTTTCTTTTCTAGATAACGAACTTCTTAAATATGATATATATACATGATGCGTTATTATGTTATGTTCATAAAACACTTAGGTGTAAAATCTAGATTACACATCAGTTATTATTCTATTCGTCGTTTAAAATTCAATATTCTTTTAAAGCATCCAGGAGAAACTACTCAACAAGTTTATAAAAGTTATTTTTCATTTGAAAATCGATTGAGGCAATGATGTATTTGACCTCTTAAGTAGAATTTCAAAATATAAGGCTATGACGAATTAAGCAAAATAATGGATTCTTCTTATAGTGATTATGATTAATCTGAAACATCTTTAGGCTTCTTATCTAGAAATGCAAATCAAATTTCCATGAAATATATTAGCAATCATGAATATGAAAATGATTTTTTAATATAGATATTGATAGTGCAGTATTATGATATTTTTAACATTATTTACCTTGAATAATTGAAGAAACTACAAAATTGAATAAAATTTAATTGAATCAAATTATAAAAATAAATAAATTGTTCTTATGCTTATGGAGATATTTTCTTCTGCTTTTCTTCTTGCTATTTAGTTGCATGCTAATTTCTCAAAATTAATTGTTAAAAATTTAAAAAAAATTGTTTCAAAAATGTATGTGAAAAATGATATTTGTGGAATTAATTTATACTGTCCGGGGCGAAAGCAATATCTAATAGATTCCAAAAATATTGAATAACAAATGATTAATGAATCTAATAACAAATGATTAATGAATCTAATAACAAATGATTAATGAATCTAATAACAAATGATTGAGAAATCAAAAATAAAGCTTAATACCGTGTTAAATGTATACAGAGATTAAAAGTTTATGAAGTAAACTTATTTTTTTAAAAGAAAATTATAAATCACAATAAAATACAAAATTTAAAAAAATTAATAAATTTAATTATGAGTTATTTTACCGTGATTATATTTATTCCTTTTCAAAAGTTTTTACTCAAATATTCGTGATATTTGACAGAATATGAAATATATATTTTGTCATATAAAATTTTGGGAGTAACATTCGAAAGAATATGCATGGGAATATTTTCCAGCTTTTCAATAACACTTATCTAATAATATAATATTCATGTCACATATTATAACAAGACATACATAAACAAACATAAGCATACTTATTGGAAAAGAATCTTTTGAAATTATTTCTAAAAATAAAAATATCGAAACTACAACTGCCAATCAAATATGCACATCAAATAATATAAAAATAAAATAATATAATAATTTATGTTATAACAGTTAGAAAAATAATAAAATAATTTTATTATTTATAATTATAAAAATTATTATTAATTATAAAAATATTAAAAAATTAA
This sequence comes from Argiope aurantia, assembly GCA_026543865.1. Classification (NCBI taxonomy): domain Eukaryota; kingdom Metazoa; phylum Arthropoda; class Arachnida; order Araneae; family Araneidae; genus Argiope; species Argiope aurantia. The sequence goes on along the minus strand of JAPMOR010068314.1, from coordinate 34,742 downwards.
ATAAATAATTTTAAATAATTTGTATTCCATCTAATTCATATACATCATATTAAAATATATGAAAAATTAAAAAACTAAAAGCAATTTTTATAATATGGTACACTTACTTTCATAAACTTGAAGCAGTATTTACAATTTTTAATTATAGTAATATTTAGCATTTTCGTACAGAATCTATCTACATTATTCATTTATCTGAACTCCTGCAGGAAATGAAGTTCATGTAAAGTACACTTTTCTTCCTTATATGCTCCAATAAGGGAAAACAATTATATATAAATATAAAAAAAGAATTATTTTAATATATAGTAGATATTTTATTTTAAATTTAGCATTTGTTGTATTTAGTTACTAAATTGGATCACGATGTAAAACACATAATAGCCTCTGCAATAGTCAATAGAAAATTTCTGCAATAGTCAACAGTCTGTCTCTGCAGTCGTCATCATAATGGAAAACAATAATACGAATATCTAATGATAACAAAAAGAAACATTTTAATAAAAAGAAGAATTTTGTTTTGGATATAGCATTTGTTGTATTTAATTCCTATGCTATAGCAACTAGCACGCTGTAGGACAGAATAGTCTCTGCAAGAGTCAATAGAAAACTTCTGCAGTAGCCAACAGTCTACCTCTATAGTAGTCAACAGAATGGAAAACAATTATATATAGTGATAAAAAAAGAAAAAAAGCTTAATATAAAGTAGACATCCTGTTTGAAACATGACATTTGCTCTGTTTAGTTACTAGCACGTTGTACGACACAATAGCCTCTGAAACAGTCAACAGAAAACTTCTTCCTGAATGAAATAAACCTCATCAAGTGAATGGTAGATTAATCTTCGATCCATCTAAGAGCATTACACGTAAGCAAGTTCTTCACTAAACTGTTGCTACCAGCACGCTGTAAGACACAATAGCTTCTGCAATTGTCAACAGCAAACTTCTTTCTAGACGAAAGATACCCCAACCAGTGAATGCCAAATCAATCTTAGATTCTTCTAAAAACATTAACAGGTAAGCAAGCTCTTCTTCACGTTTGAATTTTATGCGGGAACAGTGCCGTACAATGTCCTTCTGGTAGTGTTTCCACATTTCACATGCATCGACAAGTCTCGAACCTGCCAAAGTTAGCTTGACAAAACTCGCTGTTGTCCAGCAGAAGATAACAGAGCAAGCAATTGCACGCACCTGCAAAGAATGATGGGCAAAATCCGAAACACTGATAGAGACCAAATTCAAGAAATTGACAAACACCAGAAGGTAGGCAATGAGTATGCTGAATGAAAGGACATCTTCTATTCTTTGATGTACTTTCTGGGCCTTTAAAATCATTTCGGAGGCGTAAGCTATGTTTTTTAAGCTGATGTCTACGCGTAAACGTCTGTATGTCTCCGTTAACATCTGCCTCAGAGCATCTGCATAAAAGTTGAATATAGCGATAAACAGTGTCATGCATAGAAGTGATGTTACGTAGAAGTGAATAGAATACGCGAAGGTGAATAATATTATATAAATTTTTTCTCGTACAGAATATCTGGAACAATAATCTAACATATACTCATCTCTTAATTCATCAAATTGCTCATGAAAAAATACCACAAATATTGTTCCAAAAGCTGGAGGGATGATTAAGTTCAAATAGCAGAGTATATCTAGTTCTTTTTTCCTACTGGTGTACTTCTTGATTTGATAATTATCAATGAAGTTCTGAAGCAGAGAAACAAGAGAAATAATTTCTTTTCTCTTGAACGCTATGGATAATCTTAATGCCATTATTGACAAACTTGTCGCCGAAGTAGTGAGAACATAGAAAATATTTTCATTTGATATCCACACAGTTCTTCGTAGAACGTTGAATGCATCAAATAAAAAGAATGCGAGTTCCAGAAGAAAATATAGAATCCTTTTCGAGATTTTTCTGGAGCTTGATGTATCATATTTCCTATTGGCGTTAAAAGGAATGCCAATAATATTAAAAGATCGAATTAGGACTTTTATATCGGTTGATAATGTCATCATGAATATTAGATGAAAACTAATTTGAATCCGACGAAAAAGGAAATGTAGAGTAATTCCTCTGAAGAATATGATATTAAGGCTTCAAAAAAGTCTTTTAGCTTTGAAATATTTCAAGGATAATAAGTCCATCTTAAGTATTTGAAATTCGACAGGTTTTCTAAACGAAAATACTTAATATACATCATTTTAAATTGCACTTTGTAATTCTGGCAATCATTCTACTCCTTGTATAGTTGCGTTGCTAAAATAACTTGAGATATTCCTTGTCAAAATAAAATCCAAATCAATCAGTCCAGTTGCCACTTCAATAAAAAAATTCTTCATCAAAACTTTCACCAACTATATAAGATCAAACTAGAAATATTATTTCCACTTTAAGAAAGAAATTATAAACAAGACGATCAAAGGTTGAATATATAAAACGCTTAAAAATTTGCAGCGATTTACTGAGAAAAAAAAATCAGTATTTGACAGATACAAATCTTTGATGTCAAAAACGTTATTTGTTTCAAATAATGTAACATTTTTTCAGATAGATCATACCGATATGACGTGAAAAGATTATTTTTTACTAGTTATGATATGAAAGCAAAATTATTCAAGGAAGACAGCTAGCTAATGCATTTATTTTGTCAAAGATAAGAGAAATCTTTTCCGATGGTAGAAAGAATGCAATAAGATTTGTTTAAAGAAAACAACGCCTTTAGCATGTATTGTTTCAATTTGAAAATTAAAAGAAAATCTATCTTTTCATTGTTTCACAATCAGATGTTACAATTCTCCCTCCAAGTTTGTTTGTGACAAAGTGAAAAATGTTATTTATGAGTAGGTGGGTACTAGGACATGTTCTTCGTTTCACCCCTAAACTCAAAATATGATTCATCTATAAATTCAACAATGATGTAATGGTTCAGATACATATATTTCGATAACACGTGCCTTTGTTTCAGATGGCATACGATATAAAGTTTGTTTGAACACATGTATTTTATCTCACATCAACTTCAATATTAAAGAAAATTTCATCTCAATGAATCCTTAGTTAATGCAGTTTTCCTGCTCTCTTTCCAGATAAGGAATTTCTAAAAGTTGTCAAAGTAGTTTCGTAAGATAAGTTTCTTGAAGTCGATTTGAAAGTATTCATTCTACTTAAATGGAATTTCAGTGTAGGTATGTCTTGTAGGTGTAATCTAACAATGTATGGGATATTACAAATTTATCTGTTTTGATAAGCTTATTTATGATAAAGCCAAACCTTTTCAATAACAAAAGTCAGTATTTCAAGGCGGTACCCTTTTATTGATGAATCATTCTATTATATTATGAAGCACCCTTCTTCCAAAATATGCAATTGTTCTGAATAAAGAAAAAGATCTCGAAAGAAATGTCGATATTTTTGTAATTATTATTTTTTCATGAAATCTAATCAAATGTAGCAGAATTAATAATTATTTAAATAGTTTATTATGCATTGCTTTCACAGAATATTTTAATTTTTACTAATTGTGTACTAAAGAATTAACTTTTCTTAAATTTTTATAGCTAAACTTTTTTAATGAGACCTAATATTTCAAAAAGCATATTTTGAAAATAAAAAAAAATCACTTATTTTATTGAAATATATTACAATTTTATTGTTGCTATATATTGAGAGAGGATAAGATATTTTTAAAACCTTCATTACATAAAATAAAAATCATAATAATTTATTTAACAATTGTTCTAATTTTTCTATGATTAGCGTAATTCGATAAAAAAAAAAAGCCATTTCATTTATTTTCAAGAAAGTAAAACAAAATTTTGTTTCAAATTGAAAATAAAAGTTTTAAATTATTAAATCTTAATTTTTTGTACATTAATTTTTATTCAATTTAAACTAACAGAATATAAAACGAAAAAAACCCATTAAGCTATTTTATCTTTATTTCAATTTATTTTAAAATTATGGATTATGTTCTTAAAATGTTATTATGTTCTTAAATTCCAAAATTCTTAATTTTATGATTTGATGAATTAAAAACGAATTCTAGTTAAAGTAAATATAATTTATTTCAACACCACAACATTTCTAATATTAAATTTATGGATGTGTTTTTAGATTTTTACTACATGCCCATTCACATCCACACACATAGGATGTCCCTGAATTCATGAGCTAGAGTTTAAGGTAAGTAAAATACATATGAAAAAGGCTTTTTTGTATGGCAATACAGGGTAGGAAGTGAAAAGTGTAGGCGCAACAAGTAAGTACAAGTAAATGGAAGCAAGGCGGAATAAGCAAATATAAATAAATGAAAGCAAGGCGGAAATATGCAGTATATACGAGACTACAATTGACCCTGATGAAGACGTCATTGTAACACTTTCAGTTATTACTGCAACTGTACATAGAACAACAAGCATATTCGAAAGAGTTGGTCAATCACTTGCTAGACAATACGAGACTTTTATCGATGTTGGTAGTTGTACTTTTGTCCTCATATTATAATATTATGTAAACAAAAAAGCTTTCTTTTCATTTCCTCAAAATTTTTGTATTTTCCGTCTTACTTTTTCATTTCCTACCCTTTGTAGCTACGCAAAAAATGCTTATTTATATGTATTTTAACAATCCTTAAAATTTGGCCCAAGAATTATTATGAAATTAAGGGACACCCTGTAATATTTATCTATCCTTCTTTAGATTATATGTTATTTTTGACAGTATATACAGTACAAAGCAAAAATAAAGAAAGATATGATATATCTGATTTTAAAATTGATTGAAATCTTAATAAAAACATTTCAAATGGCATTTTACATGAGAAATCATACAAAAAATAGAAAAATAAAATTTCTTATTAGTGTGCATTAGGGAACGATCCTTTTAAAAGAAAATTGAATTGTCTTTTTTTATATATAATTTTTCGCTAAATTAAAAAAAAGTGATGTACATTAAATAGTATAAATAATAATAAAAGTAGTTTATTTTTTAGTTGAATTTCAATACAAATACGTACTTATTTTCCGGAAATTTTTTGAGAAATCTTTTTTTCTGAAAAAATTTAGGTAATTAAAGTTGAAAATAAAACAGTGTATAAAAGATTTTAAGTAAACAACTTCTTGCTGTATTTCAAGAAATTGAATATTTTTGGTTTTTATATCCTAATTAAATTCATTATATTGAAATATATGATATATGTTAATGAGCATATGAAATACATATTTATTACATTCATTAAAATATATAAAAAACTGACAGTAATTAATTTTCAATTTTTTAGTTTATTTAAAAACAACATAAACATATTTTACAGCCCAGTTAAAAAAAGTTAAATGTGTAATGATATTTTAATATCTAATTTAATTCAAATTAATTTCCTATATTTTTTGCCTAATTCGGCCCATGTCGGGATGATTCTAAAGTGTTGTCTTGTTTTCCATTTCAGGTATAAAGCTGTGTAAAAATTACTGCCCAATCAATTCTACGTCTCAAGTGAAAATGATACTTTCGGTGCCCTTGTCAAAGTTCACCACGGGTATTGAACTCCCGCATGGCCGGAAATCCCATGTTATATAAGATTAGTGATCATTTGTTTCGTTCCTTCTTTACTTCTGCTTCTGTGTCGCGCTGCGTCTTCTTGTAAATAAATCATGCCTGTCTCCGAGAGAGAATAAAACGAAATTAAAAAGGTATCAAAGCATAGAGAAGGTATCATTGTATTCAAAATAACTCGAACTCAAGATTTTGATGAAGCCCTTCTCTTCGGACGTCCATACTATAATATATTTTTGGAATTATGGCTGTCTGTCAGTTACTAGGTCTGTCTGTAAAAAAGATAAATAAAAAGAAATTTGAAGTAGACAAATGAAATTTCATATGCTGTCTTTTTACCAAATTTATAGATTCTATCAAATGTTGTGCAAAACATAACCAGAGGAAGTCTGTTTGACTGTTTAAGTACAAATTGACTCTATAATTGCAAAACGCAAAGAACTATGTAAATAATATTTGGTACGAAAGTTTATCGTCTGAAATTGAGATTCATTTCAATTTTTGAATCAAATCTGACAAGCGGTTGACCATCTGTCTGTCCGTACTTTCTGATGCATGTAAATACGATCATTCATAAACGCAATGACTTAAATCAATGAAGTTCGTTATATTATATTGCGATTACAATTGCAGTTAAATTTTGGTGTGAATTGGTCTGCAAAAAGAGTCCATAGCAGGTATTTCCAAAATATATTTAATAAAAAGGATTGATTCCCGCCGAAAATCAGTACTTTATAACTATCAGCAGATTAATTTGTAACTACTTTGTATTCGTGGCCACATCGAAGGTTCACAGCGAAGAGGGGGGGGGGGGAGATTAATAGAAGGGTATGCAAAAATATTTGGAGAAGACCATTAAAATGTTGGTTTTTGTCTCCAGAATGAAAGGAATTTGAAAATAGTAACTTAGATAAATAGGAATCTACATTTGCTTTCCAGCTTGCAGGGAATTTTAAAAATTTTAAGATAGCATACACAGCCTGTTAATAACGATAAAAAACTGCGCTCAATATATTTTTCATTAAAAATCTGTGCATTTATAAGCATGTAATATGGTTATAAGAATCAATTATTTGTTTTTCTGAAAACTAATAACTTTACTTGCTTTAAATAAACGTGAAAATAACATTAAATTATATAATATTGCTTATAAGAACTTTGCATTTTAATGCTAAATCGAAAACATGCGTTTCGTCTATCAAGGATCTGTTAAGCAAAAATGCATTATTAGATTATTACTTAAAATGTTTCATTGTACTATTCGCATTCTTAAACATTATTTGAAAATCTCAATTCAAGTAAAGGTTCGCTTAATATAATCATCATAAATAATCATTTGAGCTGTACATGCATACAAGTATGTCTTTTCCAAATCTCCTCTTAAGTAATAAAGCCCAATTTAATTATATTTTGCAAACTTATTATTTAAGAGAATAGAAAGAATACTGTTAACTTTTCAAAGTGCAAAAGTTAATTAATATATAATTGATTAAAAGTTAACCGAATTTTGACGTTTTATCGCTGTAATTCTGTGCAAATTATCCATCAAGACATTTTTCTGAAACAATTCAAAGTTAAAAAAAATTAATTTTAATTCAAATTCAGATTTTAAAATTCAAATTTTTACATTTTTTAATGATACCAATTTCATTAGTCGTGTAATATTTTAATATCATTCAATCTTTCAAAATTTGATAAATATTTCTATGGATAAAAACGATTTCAAAAAAAGAAAATTTATCGTCTGCTTTCAAAAATATAGTCGATTCAATAGTTATTATTATTTAAATTGAAAACTGTCTCAAATTATAAATGGATTTTGTGAAGCATAATCTATATCTATACTTATAATAAAGCTCAATGTGTGTGTGTGTGTGTGTGTGTGTGTTGGCGCTCTACAGGCCAGACCATTCAACCTACAGCTACCAAATTTGGCACGTGTATACCTTGGACGCCGGGAATGTGCACCTGGGGGTTATTTTTTCGAATTTTTAATTAGAATTGTATTTATTTAAAAATTAAGCGAAATTTTGGCGTATTTCTGCTATAACTTTCGAAAATATTACCGCACAAAAAAGATTTTTACATGAAATTAAAGATCAAAAATTTATCTTTTAAATGCTACCAATTCTTTAACATCAAAATTAAATTTCTGTTTTTAATGAATTTTTAAATAAATATTTTAACTCTATTTTTCAACAATTTCTTTCGTACAAAATAAAAATAAACGTTTCGCATTCCTGGGAAAAAAATAGGTTTTTTCAAAGTGTTGCCATCACATTGATTAAAGCACCAATTAAAAATAAATTAAATCTTTTTGGAAATAAAATATGCAAAAATATAATTTTCGTCATGTGTCTTTAGGAAATGAAACAAATATGAAATATTATTTTTTCTAAAAAATAAATTCAAGAAAAATTATTTTATGATCTTTTACACTCTCTATATTATTAATCCAATAAATCAGTTTTATTTTAAGGCAAATGTTGTTTAATATGAACAGGATATCCATTCAAATCATGGCCATACAGCTAATTTGTAAACCTTTAATAAGACACAGATCTGTTGCGACATAAATCGTAAATATTTTATTTAAAAGTAGCAAACGATTATTTTAATAATTATAAATTTTATTTTGTAAATAGTTGTGAAATTCAGATTGGCAACAGTGATATTTTTGGAACATTTAATTTGTTGTTTAAAAATGATGCTAGAATTTTGAATGAAAATAAGTTGATGTAAATTTGATAATATTATCTACAATGTAATAAGATTTAGTTTCATAATAAGTTTGTCTGCATTCTATTTTTGTTGACGCACGAACACAACAGATATACTAAAATGGTTTAAATAGAAAATGATTATATTTTACTTAATTCAATAAATGCTCTAATAAATAACGAATTTTTGATTTTACATAAAGCTTCTGCTGTGGAAATCACGAATAACAAAATGTTCTCTAAACACTAATATTTTAAATAAAAAGAGTTAATTTCCAATCAACTAAATCGATCACTTAAACTGACTGATTTATGAAAATTTGAATATCACTATTCAATAAAAAAAAGGATAATTTTAGATTTTCCATCGATCGCTTCAAAGAAAATACGCCAATCAGCGCGCAGGTTTCTCAAGATTAATTGGCCTAAGATTATGAACATGTTGAGTTTTTCTAAATTTTTAACATTCAAAACTTCATAAATAAGTCTTAGTTGATTGTGGAAAATAGAAACATTCATTCATTTATTTAAAATTTGGCGTGTCTAGAATATTTCTCAGAATATGATACCTTACTGCATTAAATTTAGATTTCATAATTTTTGAAATATATTTATAATTATACGGAACAAAATATTATTATTGATTTCATTTCAATCCTTTTGAAAGCAAAACTAAAAACTGAATTTTATGCTAAATCTGAGAAATTTTTGTTAAATTATTCTTTGAGATATTACATAAATTATCAAAAATATTTTGTAGTTCACATAAGACTTAAATACCGAGATCTTCTGTTTGCAATACTCATATTCAATAATAATAGTAATAAATAAATAGCAATAAAGATGATAAATAAAATAAAACGCTTGGTTATATTTAAAAATATCTTTATATTAATTGCAATTTCATCATTTCGACTTTAAATGAAAGTTGAAGTTTTACCGGAAATGGCAAGAAATTAGCAAAATATATATAGTAAATTGAACGAAACGATCTAAACAATATAAGTTTGGTATGACTATCAAAATTTGAAGATTAAAAATGTTTTGTTTTAGAATCCTTTAAGAGACCAGTTACTTAAAATATTTAATTGAAAATTGTAGCGAGCGGTAATACTGGCGAACCGGCTGGTCGCCAAAGGCGGCTAGTACTTATATAAAGCTCAATGCGTGTGTGTGTGTTGGCGCTTTACAGACCAGATCGTTCGACCTACAGCTACCAAATTTGGTACATGTTTACCTTGGATGTCGAAAATGTGCACCTGGTTGTCCCGTTTTGGAATTTTTAATTAGAATTTTAATTCTTAATTAAAAACTAACTTTCCCGCCAAAAAATCTTTTTTTTCCCCTACCTCCAAATGAGTAAGACTTCAGTTTTCCCTCCGCTAATGAGACTAGGCTTAACATTTTTCAGCCGAAATCTCTCTCTCCATATATATATATATACATATACATATATATAATAATTTTTTTTTATAAATTAAATTTTTAATTCTTCTAGTTGGCATACAAAGTTTTGGAACTCGACCGAAAAAAACCCATCGTTTTTCTAAATATCGACGCATGCGTCGTCTGATAGCCTCGTGATTATTTCAAACCTGTTTAAACTGGTCATTAACTTAAATTAAGACAATTAGTAAGAATTCAGTGAATAAATAATTTGTAAATCAAGTTGTAACTTTAGTTGGCGGTAAATCGCCAAATGTGACAACGTTCTGCATTATTTTCTAATAACCCTAAAAATAAAAAATTGGTGCCTCAAAAGAGATAAATTTCCAGTTTGTTAAAATATTTCTATCAAATGTCACATTTTTTATTGATTTTATTTCATACAATATCAGTGCTTTTATAAATGTGATGGCAATAAATTAATAAAAGCTAATTTTTTGCGATGCTCGTGCAGATTAAATTTTATTTTTATTTATTGCGAAATTATTTGTTGAAAAATATAATTTAAGTATATTTTTAAAAATTCATTCAAAATAGAAATTTAAGTTATAGATCAAAACATTAGTATCATTGAAACAATTAGTTTTTGAACTTAAATATGATGTAAAAATCAATCTTGTGCTGTAATATTTTCACCAATAAATAAATCGCCAATTTATTGCCTACGCATTTTGAGGCTTCAAAAAACTCAAGCCAAAACAACATCATGTTCTCACACGATAATAAGAAAATTTCTTGTTTGCTTTAAAAATTTATCTTTTCAATTTTATTATCGTTTTAATTGAAATCTGTCTCAAACTATAAAAAGGATTTTATGTATTATAATATTATAGAAAAGCAGTGTTTACATTTAAAACATTAGACTTGAAAGTATTTAAATCCCTATTAATGCCAGATCTATTACCCAGAAAATTAATACATTTATTTAAAAAAAGTCAGATCTGCTAATCGTCAACGTTTGAAACATCGTCAAAATCGTCGATTGACATATCTTATCTCAGTAGAAATAAAAATGACACTTCGCTCATGGATGAAATCACTATAAAAAGTAGGTTTCATAATATGTTTCCGTTATATGAAAAACTACACTTAAGTTTCACTTAGAGTAGTTTCAAAAACTGATAAAATGAATGGCAAATTTTTCTATTCATGCTTTTCAGTTCCAATCGAGAACAATGGAATCTTTCTTTTCTGAAATTAGATAAAATGTACAACGCATGCTTAAATGTGACATTTAAGTTCTATTTTTAGTTTCAATAGGATAATATATTTTTTTGCACTGAATTGCTTCGCGAATAGTTTTGAAGGAATTTGATCCGCTAAATGACTTTTTGGTACGAAGTAATTGAATGTTTTACATTAGAATGCCGCTTATTGGTATTTCTTTTTATTTTGATATAATTATCAGATTGCGTCGAATATATTTTTGATGCAGAAACTTTTTTTTCAGCATTCAAGTTATGGAACTGAAGGTAATGAAATTGCTATTATTAAAAAACATTAACTTAATATTTTGAAACACATTTAGTTTATTCTTTCTCATTATATAACAGAGAAAGAACAACATTTTTTCGCAAAATTTAACCTTCGAATTTCATTAAAAGCTCACTATTGAAATTAATAACCACAAAAAATTGGCAAAATGAATTTTCTTTCAGATTTCAATGAATATTGCCGTGGTTTTACTATGATAGGTGTATCACTTCATGCAAACGATAAATCAGCTGCTTCCCGTTTTCAAAGAAAAATAGTGATTTTCATGAAGATTTTCTGGATGTTTGTTGGATTATTCAACATGGTATTTACAAGCAGTTGTTTTCCAGACAGACACCTTTTATTTAAAGCAATTTCTTTATTAACGGCGGCGACACTGATATGCTTAAGATTATCTATTGCTGTTAAAAGACACCAAATAATTAATCTAATAAGACGCCTTTATAATTTTCAAGAACTGCATGAAGGGAAATTGAAAGGATTTTGCAAATATGAACTAATTTTAAAATGGATTCTGATTCTGATATTTCCAACTATTTATACGTCAATAACTTTTTTAGTATTTATACAGGAATTTGATGAATTAAGAAATGTTGTCCAACCACAATTAGTTCAGTATTTAGGAGGAAGTTATTTGTTTCAGAAAATACTTACAAGTACATTAGGTGTTGCGCATGGATTCAGTTGTTTCTTAACATCGTTAATTTGTATGGATTTTATGAATTTCCTTTATGTTACATATGAAAACCTTTTGAGACATGTGATTTTTGAGATCAGCAGAAAAATGAAATCAGATATTTCTACAAATATTTTAAATAATGCTTTTTGTATGATTTCAGAAGCGTATAAAATTCACAAACTAGTGGAAGAGGCTATATCTTTCAGCTCTTTTTTAGCATATGTACTCGTTTTTACAAACTTTCTCCATCTTGTCATTGTGAATGTGTCAGCATTTTCACAGAGTGAAATTTGGTTTCGAGTGTTTATAGGTTTAGTGGTGTCTGTGTGGACGACAGGAAATTTTGTGAAACTAACTTTGGGAGCTTCGGAGATTCTGGATATCTGCAAAACGTTGCATTTGTTGCGATTAGAATTTGTTAGCCATTTTGTAAAGACAGATATTAATTCCTATGAAATGAAACAATTACTTTTATTCATCAAGCATTCAGACCTCCGCCTCTCTTTTACAGCTTTCGGAATGTTTCAACTTAACAGAAGTCTTCTTCTGACAATGGCATCAATAACAATATTTTACTGTGTACTTGCTGCAACTTGTTAATGCCATCTATGTTTAAAAATGTTGTAACTCAGCTCCTCATTCTTTATATTTCTTGAAGGAATTGGACTTTGATTTTATAAACACCTGCAATGTGCTAGCTGCAGGGAAGTTAAAATGAAATACTTTTTTTATATATATAAGTAGATTAGTAATATTATCATATTATTCCAGTGTCGATAAAATGTTTTTTACATGTGTTTTTATATTCTATATTTTGACCTTAAAACACCATTTTAATTGCTAGTTTATCATATGATGAGCAAATATATAATAATTATTAAAAATGGAGATTTTGCTTTAAATATTAAAAATGGAGATTAAGCGTTAGCGGATTTTATGGTACATTAGAATTAATTCTGAAATTCTGTTATATCTTTATATTGGGAAACAATATGTGAAGATTTCAAAACATTTATCGAATAAAATATTGCATGACACAAAAATCTATTCAAAATGTGACCCTAATTTTCCCATGGTTAGATTGGTTCTTATGTGTGTGTTAGTTACTTCATATTGTGTACGTGAGAACACCAATTCGACATTTAAAATACTGAATTTAAATATGCCAATCTTGTAAAAATATCCAGAGGTATGTGTTAAGTTTTGCAGATAATCATCAGTGGAAAAATATAGAAAATATAATCGATTTTCGGTACTTGGCTATTTATGCGGTCTCTGGGTTTGTTTGGCTATTTTCAGATTACGCCAAGACCGTCAAACTCCATTGTATATAAGATGTTAAAATTTCGTGAAAATGGTTGTTTTCTCAGTTGATTTGATGATTTTCAGATTTCGGCAAGTTCCCCAAGCTCCATAAGATGGCAAGATAAGATATACATTGGATGACAAGATTTTGCGAAAACGTTTGCTTTCTCAGTTTAATTTGACCATTTTCAGATTACGCCAAGATAAAGAATTGAACTGCAAATTTCAAGATTACGCAAAGAGCAATTAAATCAGTTGGCGGTTTTTTTTTGTCAATTTGTCGGGAACTACAAGTTTCTATTTCTTATCATATAATTATGAAGCTAAACACAGAACATTTCATACGGTTAGAAAATGTGTTAAATTTAAAAAGAAAATATTATTATGCTTTTAATTTTAAGACAAATACTGAATTATCACGAGGAAATATGATACGCCAATTTAATACTTCAACACACTAAAGAAGTGAACGATATTAAAAGAAAATTATCATGCCGGAAAATTGTATTTTGTTGATGAATAAATGCTGTTCTGTTGCAGATAGAAAAAAATAAAGCTATACTATTTTCGGAAATAATTATAAAGTGTCTCAAAAATTCAGTACAAAACAGAATAGCATTTTTTTTTTTTGCAAATTTTTGTTTTGCTTATAAGTTAGAGTAAGAATTTTCTGTTTTTACATAACGGCCTATTTGTAAGTCAATTCAGAATGTTGTTTTGACTTTTATTCTAATGGAAGTAATCCTGAGAATTACTGTACTTGAAAATTTTTTTTACCTTATTGTTATTAAAGTTACCTTATTGTTGAATATTTTCATTGCTTTAAATTTCAAATTAAGATGCATTTTTTTATATGTGTTTTAAACAAGAATTTACATTAGAAAATTATTCAAGATTCAACTAAATTTTTAGTTTGTTTCCTTTGTCGAGGAAATATACTATTTAAAATAATTAAGGTTATTATCAGTTATTTAACTAATTAAAAAAATTGAAATTAATGGAAGTTTACATTTTTTTTCTGCATACAAAAGTTTTAGATATCTCAATTATAGCATTTATTAAATGATAAAAGATTGCACAAAATTTGTGTAAATATTATGGCAGTATATTAATCAATTATAAATATTTGTAACAAATGAGATACAAGACGAATATATTAATATAATTTTCAAATATGTTTTGCTGATGCACATTTTTGCTTTTCATAACTAAGCTTAATGTTATGTGATCCATTTATATAATTAACTATGCTCATTGTGAAAAGAAATAAGTGATTATTATTTATTATTTAAATGTTTGCTCAAGTAATTCTTTACAAAAAATAATGACTGATAACTAGGATTTACTGTTTTCAAACATTCCCCATTGAATGGAATCCTTTAAAGACTAAAATCTGCTTCTAATCATGGGATTTTCTAATCTTGTACTTTAATAATTTAAAACGTGTTTTTAAATTGTTATGGTATTCTTGCTATTGTAAATGATTGTGATATTATTATTTTTGTTGCATAATATTTGTTGAATCCAAAATATTATTTAAGAATCTTTTATATGTTATCGAAATTTATTGTAAATGTACATCAAATATTGCAAAATTTTTCCAATACATTTCATCATATACATGATTTATGTTTTGCATGGTATTAATAGCATATTTAAACCTTAAATAAATATTTTAGAATTATACAGAATGCTTGCATTGATGAAGATTTCTATTTTTTTATCTTATGATTTCACAGAATTAATATACAATACATTTTATTATTATTATTTTCTTTTAATGAGAAAATAATATCTACGTTGCAAATTCAAATAAAGCCCGCAATTAGTGCATTCATCCAGGGAATCTAATATAATTAAAAATAGCATCATTTTATATTAATTATGTATTTATGACTACAAAATCGTAGCTATAACCCCTAATTATAATTTTGTAGCCTCATTTGAAAAAAAAATATTTTTTTAATTGCAAAAAAAAAAGAATGTTATTTGAATTAGCTTAGATGGAAATTACTTTTTCAGAATTAAAGAACATTTTACAATAAAATCTAAATCTTTTATTAAATTTAAATAAAAGCTAAAATTCCCATTAAAATTGTAGATAATTATTACAAATACAATTTAAAAATAAAAAAGAAAAAGAAAACGAGATTTCTGTGTTTATTTTTCTGACGTGAAAATTTTTGTCAACGCAATAATGTTTCCGAAATGCAACCATATATTATGATCAGACGATAATAGTGTTTTCTTAAATAATAAAACCAAATTACAATGTGGCTACAGACGATACATCCTATCAACAATAAATTAAAGATATCATATTTTATTTCAAAGAAAATATTTAATCTTCGAGCTCTATTATGGATTCTTACTTGAAAATCGAATTGTTATTGGAATTTGCGATAAGAATAACAAGCAATGCATTTTGATAACATCTATTTAGTAATTTATTGATGTTGAGTAAATAGAAGATAAATTTCATTATTGTTTTCGTAATATTTTCCCTTGAATAATATGTGCTTTCATTTTTTTTCATTCATGCTTTTATCGATTACACTGCTGTAAGTTTCAAAGTTAAGAAAGTCCAGCCAGCTCTTACTTCCTTAGTGGAAATATTTTTTATCGTAAAAATTTGCAAACTAGATCCATAAAGTCCATTATAATTTCTTTTCATAAATTCTTGCAAATTTTGCTGGTGATTAAAAAGCAGTATTCAAAATTTCTAGCTTCTTAAATTGTGCACATGTTTTTAAACAAAACTTTTCGAATCTTGAAAGTATAATGAGGAGTGAAGTATATTTGAAATATTTAAAAAGGCATTCCTAAAACTGCTGATATTCAAAAGCACTCTCATGGGGTTTTAATCTCAGGAGATACGTATCGTTACTTCTTTTCATTTACAAATGGAGCCTGCTACTTGGTGGAGGATGATTCATCGAACTGGGTGCTATTTTCAGATGTGAGAAATATTAATTCATATGCGTCACTTCCATATTAAAGATTCAGCACGTGTTCACCGAAGTAAGCAATGAAGAACTCCACTTCACTATTTTAATATTGAACTAAAGAATGTTCATAATTCAAGAGTGTCCAAGTGTCCTGTGTGTGGTTGATGCATATCAACATCACAACTAGGTACTTACAAAATACATAATTTAAGAGGTCTAACAGAATAAATCGATACTCAGAGGATATGTTATATAATGCATTAAAAGGAGATTTCACAAGCAAAGAACTCTTATCGTACAGAGCGAGAACCAGAAATAAGTGCTGAATTCTGTATAGATCAAAATGCTGCAAACCGAATGAACCAACTAATCCGGGTATATGAACTCAGCATTATTACTGAAACCGATACTAATATATGTGGACAGGTATAATATTATACAGATTTTCAATTGCTTAAAATGTAAATATATTGCAGAAATATATCATTGAACTTTTAAACAGTGAAGCCAATATGAAGTAACAATCATATAATTATTCCATTTTTAGAGCATTAATTTTATCCTTTTTAAGTCACAATTTTTTTCTAAATCTTGCAGCTCTAAAATATATAAAAATTTTCGTATTTATATAATAATATAAAGTTTATTCCATTTCTGATAATATATTAATTTCATATGAAATTAAATTAAACCGCATTCCTAAATAAAAAAATTGGATTTAAATGAATTATTTTATGATTTCTTGCCAGTTCTGTTTGCAATTTTATCCTTTTGAGATCACGGTTTATGTTAAAATCTTGTGATTTTAAAACATGTTATAATTTTATTGTTAAATTACATAGCGTTTTAAATCTTGTACATTTAGATAATTTATATGAAAATAAAGTGTTATTTAAATGATGGACATAGAATCCAATTTCAGGAAATTCATTTTAGCATTTGGTATAATTGGAATTCCGCTCTTTTTTGATTTTTCAGAAAATGTAGATAATTTTACTTTTAGAATATTCTTTCGACAAGGCTTAGTAGCTTCTTTGGAGATATTTATAATAATACTTGATTTGTGGAACATTTTGATTTGGCTTTTTGTCCTTCCAGTTGATAATATCTTTTTTGTAATTAGTAATTCAGCAATTTCAGCTGTAATTATGTGCGTCCATTTATCATTTGCTCTAAGAAAGAGACAAATTAGACATTTAATGACAGAAATTATTAATTTCAGAAGAACATATCCAACTAAATCAAACAAGATCTTCAGTCATGGAATGAGTTTGGTATGGATTCTTTGCATGATCATACCATTAACTTTCAATATAATATTCACAATATTTATCTTAGAAAACTATGATGAAATGAAAAAAAACTTTAAGCATCATATACTGCCCTTTATAGAAAAGGCGTTTGGAAATGAGAAAATAATGCTAGCAACATTCATCATTGCATATACTATTTATTTTTTCCTGAGATCAATGATTTGTATGGATTTTATTAATTACATGTATATAAGCTTCACACGAATACTAGAAAATGCATTAATGGATTCACACAAAACATTATGCTCACATGCAACTCGAAGTAACATTAAAAGGTCATCTCATTTAATTTCAAACGCTTTAAAAATCCATAAACAAATAGAGGATGTTTTATCCTTTAGCTCGTTTCTAGCTTATGTTTTAGTTTTTGTGAACTTTTTAAATCTAATTTTATTAAATGTTTCCGTAGTTTTGAAAAATCATATCATGATTCGTTATTTTATGTGTAGTTTACTTTTTATATGGACAGCAGTTAGCTTTCTGAAATTAATTTTGGCTAGCTCCCAGCTTGCTGATGTTTGTAAAAATTGGAGGATGCTACAAATGGACATAGTAGCTTGTGGTATGATATTAAAGCATAGACATCCAGCTTTAATGAAAGAGTTGTTCGTTTTCATAAAGAATTCGAAATTAGATCTTGTATTTACTGGTTTTGGAATATTTGAATTAAATCGAAATCTCTTGTTATCAATGGCTTCACTTATTGCTTCTTATAGTATTATAGCATTAACTTTTTGATATTTCTATATTTTAGACTATGCCTATTGTTTAATTCATTATAGTGTTTGAAAATCGTTAAAATTATGATGTGCCTGATTCTATGATTGAATAAAATTATAATGCATTTCATGATTGTATGAATTATTTTCTAATTTATTTTTCTACTATCGCGATCATCCGTTATGTTTAAGAACATAATCATTTCAAAATTTGTAAAAATTGATGACGATTTACATTTTGTTTCAATTTTCCCCCCTTCTAAATAGTTATTTCTTTGCGAGTCAAAATATTTAAGACAGGCATTATCAAATAAATTGAATTGTTAATAGTTTGAGAGGAAAAAGTTTATTTTTTATGACTATTTTTCAAAACTTTAAAAAAATTTAAATGTCGTTGAATTGTTCCAATTAAATTAATTATTGAGGAAATTATGGAAAATGTATGATAAAAATGCCTGTTATACATTAAAATAAAAATTGGAAGGCATTTTATATTTCCACTTATTTTAGATAAGTAAATGTCAATTTAAGATAAGAAAAACATAAACATTTCTTGAAAATTCAGCACATATGCATATCAAATTGAACAAAAAGTTAAAAATTTCAATTTCATATTCATAAAATTCAAGTACTAATTAAAAAAATATTCAAAAATTAGATTTTAAAAATCAGTTAAGTTTTTTTTCTTGAAAAATTCATCTAAGATTTTTTAAAGATATTTGATGAATTTAAATTCTAATATTTATGTATAATCATTTCATAATTGTAAATAAATAATATTCAAATGAACCTGAAACAGTTAACCGTTCCCTTAATAAAAGTGTTATTAAGAGGACGGAAAGACAATTTGTTTTGTAGAGTCTGCATGCAGTGAATAAAAATCTACATTTTGTAATTTTTCAATGCATGGGGTTTTTACTGAAATGTAGAAATTTAATGGATTTACTTTTATAGCTAAACAAGAAATTGTTCATAGAAATATTAATTATTTACATTTTCCAAGAAAATTAGGTATTAGAGTAGCAAGGTATAAATTGGATTATACATTATTTCTCTTTTAATTTTATATGTAAGATATCAGTGAAATATTGAAGCTTTTTGTACATGAATGCAGTATAACATCATTTCATACAATATGTTTTGGCAAAATTTAACTCACGCGTTCTTAAAGACTTATCTTGTTAAATTAATCACGCTTTTATTTGAACGAAGGAAAGATGCTAAACCATAAAAAAAACAGGTACGCTTAAATTAATATGTAAAGATTGTTATAAAAGATTAGAAAAAAAGTTAATTTTCAAAATTACAAATGAAAATATCTGTATTTCAAAAATGACGTGAATCGAGATGTTATTTATGGCAGCATTGTTTCATTATTACTACAAGATATGAAAGAAGTTAAAACTTTCACTTTAGCTGTGTTATAATAGTTGTGCAAATTTAATTAGCTGTTTTTACTGCTTTAATTTACTAAATTAGTAGGTTTATTAAAATTACGAAATCTTACAAAAAATTAAAAGCAGCCATTAAATTAAAACTTACACTGTTGCAAACTAAAGAAAATGGAATGAATAAAAACAGTTGATAATTAATTTATTTTTTAAAACAATTACTAGAAGTTTTGTTTTTGTTCCATTTTTCTTATAATTTAAACTAATTTAATTTTTCTTTACATTTCTTAAAAAAATTTATAATTTAACTTTTCATTCCAGGTATGATGGCTGTACTTCACTAAAAATGATTGCCATGAAGTTTTGGATAGATTACAGATATTATATATAATATTTTTAAATCTTATTTCATATGGATTATTAAAATACGATGAAAAAAGGCTTATTTTATTAGCCCTTGAATTTTACAAAACATAATTTTCTCTCGATCATTAAAAGATGAAATGATCACATTCTGTTGATTGAAATTACCAAAACATTTTCTAAAATTTCTCTTTTTCAATTTAAGCTGGGATTTTTTAATGAAAATGACGAAAATTTAGTTAAAAGTTTTACAATAGAAGGTAATTTAAAATTGATGTGAATCAAAATCTTGAAGAAGATTTAGGAAGCCATTTTTCTGTCTTATTAACATCAGAATGCATGACTTTTAATTTTGTTACAAAAGAAATAAACTTACTTTAAACAGCCGCATATAATTTTAGAAAACAATTAAAAGAATTTTTTAAAAGATTCATTTTCGTGAAATATATGTAAAAGAAATTAAATGCACCAAATGTCTACATTAAGAAACAAATAATATCGCACTGTCACACTTTATATTAAATAAACCGCACACTTTATATTAAATATAAAAGTCATTTTTTTGCCAATATATTTTTTTCAACGCAACATAAATTTTTTTTATTGCAAAAAAAAAAAAATGTTATTTGAATTTGTTTACATAGCAACTACTTTTTTCAGAATTAAAGAGAATTTTACAATGAAATCTAAATCTTTGATTAAATTAAAATAAAAGCTAAAATTCCCGTAGAAATTGTAGATATTTATGACAGATTCAATTGAAAATTAAAAGAGAAAAAGAAAACGTTATTTTTATGTTTATTTTTCGACTTGAAAATTTCTGTCAACATAACAATCTGTTTCTGAAATTTAAAATTCTATTATGAGCAGACGATAAATGTGTTTTTATGCTGATAAATTGAAACTACATTATATATTATTACAAATTGCAGAAAATAATAACTATTAACAATAAGTTAAAGATGTCCCCTTTTATCTAAAAGAAAATATTTAATCTTTAAGCAATATTATGGATTCTTACTTGGAAATCGAATTATTATAGCGATTTGTGATAAGAATAACAATCAATACATATCGATAGCATCTATTTAGTAATTTATTTATACTAAGTAAATAAAAGATAAATTTCGTTATTACTTTTGTATTTTTTTTTTTATGAATTAGGTGTGCCTATCAAAATTCGAGGTTTTATCGATAACATTGATTCAAATTTCCAAGTTAAGAAAGTTCCGCCAGTTCTTATTTTCTTTTAGTGGAAATATTTTTTGTGCATGAAAATTTGGAATTCATAAAGTTCATTTCAATAATTATAATTCCTTTTCATAAATTGTTGTACGTTTTAATGCTGATTAAAAAATATTTGAAATTTCTCGCTTATTAAGCTGTGTGCCTATTTTTAAGCAAAAAGTTTTGAACTTTGAAAGTATAATGACGAGTGAAGCCTATTTGGAATATTTAAAAAGATGTTCCTAAAACAACTGAAATCCAAAAATACTCTCATGGGGTTATAATATCAGAAAATGAATATCATTACTTTCTTTTCTTTGCAAATGGCGTCTGCTGCTTGGTGATGGATAATTCGCTAAATTCAGTGTTATTTTCAGATGTGAGAAATGTTCCTTGGTATGTGTCTCTTCCATTTAAAAGATTCATCACTTGTCCGTCGAAGTAAGCAAAGAACTCCACTTCGCTACTTTAATGCTGGACTAAAAGAATATTCCAAATTTAAGTGTGTTAAAGGATTAACTTTGTGATGCATATCAACCTCACAAATAAGTACTCACAAAATGCAGGATTTAAGTGGTCCAATAGAAAAAAATCGGTACTCAAAGGAGATGTTATATAGTGTATTAAAAAGAAATTTCACAAACAAAGAACTTTCAATTTATAGCGTGACGACCAGGATTCTGAATAGCTCAAAATATTGCATAATCCAAGCGATAACAGAAGCCAACTAATTCAGGTAAATAAACGCATCATTATTACTGCAATAGATGCTGTTATGGATCGCCATATATAATAATATACAGATTTTCATTTGCTTAAAATGTATAATGTTGCTAATTATTGCAGATATATATTATTGAACTTTTAAACACTGAAGCCATTATGAGGTTACAAACACATAAACTTTATTATATTTCTGATAAGATATTCATTTTATATGAAAGTAAGTTAAAAGGTATTCTTAAATAAAAGAATTTGATTTGAAATGAATTTATTTTTATGATTTCTTGTAACTTCTGCTTGCATTTTTATCCTTTTGAGGTCACAATTGATGCTAAAATCTTGTTAATTTCAACTGTATCATCATTTTATTGTTAATATAATCATACAACCTTTATTCCATTTCTGATAAGATATTAATTTTATATGGAAGCAAGTTAATCGACATTCTTAAATAAAAGAACTTGATTTGAATGAATGATTTTATGATTTCTTGTGAGTTTTGTTTGAGTTTTTATAATTTTGAGATCAAAGTTTATGCTAAAATCTTGTACTTCTAAAACATGTCATAATTTTATTGTTAAATTACATAGCGTTTTAAATCTTGTACATTTAGATAATTTATATGAAAATAAAGTGTTATTTAAATGATGGACATAGAATCCAATTTCAGGAAATTCATTTTAGCATTTGGTATAATTGGAATTCCGCTCTTTTTTGATTTTTCAGAAAATGTAGATAATTTTACTTTTATATTATTCTTTCGACAAGGCTTAGTAGCTTCTTTGGAGATATTTATAATAATACTTGATTTGTGGTACATTTTGATTTGCCTTTTTGTCCTTCCAGTTGATAATATCTTTTTTGTAATTAGTAATTTAGCAACTTCAGCTGTAATTATGTGCGTCCATTTATCATTTGTTCTAAGAAAGAGACAAATTAGACATTTAATGACAGAAATTATTAATTTTAGAAGAACATATCCAACTAAATCAAACAAGATCTTCAGTCACAGAATAGGTTTAGTACAGATTCTTCGCATGATCACATCATTAACTTTTACTATAGTAGTCACAATATTTTTCTTAGAAAACTATGATGAAATGAAAAAAAACTTTAAACATGATATACTGCCATTTATAGAAAAGGCTTTTGGAAATGAGAAAATAATACTAGCTACATTCATCATTGCATATACTATTTATTTTTTCCTGCGATCAATGATTTGTATGGATTTTATTAATCATATATACATAATCTTCACACGAATTCTAGAAAATGCATTAATGGACTCACACAAAACATTATGCTCACATGCAACTCGAAGTAACATTAAAAGGTCATCTCATTTAATTTCAAACGCTTTAAAAATCCATAAACAAATAGAAGATGTTTTATCCTTTAGCTCGTTTCTAGCTTATGTTTTAGTTTTTGTGAACTTTTTAAATCTAATTTTATTAAATGTTTCCGTAGTATTGAAAAAGCATATCATGATTCGTTATTTTATGTGCTGTTTACTTTTTATATGGACAGCAGTTAGCTTCTTGAAATTAATTTTGTCTAGCTCCCAGCTTGTTAATGTTTGTAAAAATTGGAAGATGCTACAAATGGACATAGTAGCGTGTTGTATGATATTAAAGCACAGTCATCCAGGTTTAATGAAAGAGTTGTTCGTTTTCATAAAGAATTCGAAATTAGACCTTGTATTTACTGGTTTTGGAATGTTTGAATTAAATCGAAATCTGTTGTTATCAATGGTTTCACTTATTGTTTCTTATAGTATTATAGCATTAACTTTTTGATATTTCTATGTTTTAGAATATTTTTATTTTTTAATTTTTGACAATGCAGTGTTTGACATTTGTTGAAATAATGATTTGTCTGACTGTATGATTAAATAAAATTATAATATATTTCTATAGAAAAATGAGTGAATTCTTTTGTAATCTATCTTTTAGGGGATCGCTGTTGAAAGCGATGGCAGTAATCTATGATATTTAAGAGGATAATCATTTTAAAATTTTTAAAAATCGATGAAGTCTTAAATTTCTTTTTCAATTATTTTTATCTTCTAAATAGGTATTTATTTACGAGTCAAAAGATTTAAGTCATTATAAAATAAATTAAATTGCTATTAGTTTGAGAGGAGAAAGTTTATTTTTATGACTAGTTTACCAAATTTTTTAAAACCTAAATGCTTTTGAATTGTACTAATCTAGTTAATTATTGAAGGAATTATATAAAATTTGTGATAAGAATGATATTATACATTAAAATAAAAAAATTGTATACATTGTACGCTTGCACTTATTTTATATAGTTAAAAGCCAATTTTAGATAACAAAAACACAAATATTTACAGAAAGTTCAGCACATATGTATATAAACTTTTACAAAAAATTAACTTTTAAATCCAATTACATAATACCTACTTTTGTTCTAAATATATTTTTATATCATAAAAAATGAAAATTAAGTGAAAAAGTCAAAAGTTAGAATGGCTCGACTTTGGAAAAAGTTTAACAATCAGATATTTATTTTTTGAATAATCTAATTTTAGATTTTTAGAGACATTTGATGCATTATATTCTGATATGTATTTATATTCTAATTTGTACGTATAAAAAGTTCATATCTGTAAATAAATAATAATCAGATGAACCTAAAACAGTTAACCGATCCTTTCATAAAATTGTTAATTTTCAGGCATTTTGTTTCGTAAAGTCTATATATAGCCAATAATAATCTAAACTTTTGTAATTTGATAATAAATGGGGATTTACTTAAATATATATGTACACTTTCCGTTTGGAGCTAAACACGCATTTTTAATAGAAATATTAGTTGCTTACATTACCTCAAAAATTAGCCATTAGAACATCAAAATTGAAATTGGATTATATATTTGTCATTTAATTTTATATGTAAAAAAAAGTAAAATATTGAAGGTTTCTTTTGTACTTGAATGCAGTATACCTTCACATCATACAACATAATTTGGCGAAATTTGATTCAGGCATTCTTAAAGGCTGTCTGCCATAAACCATAAAATAAAAATAAAGACTGTCAATCGAACATTAATACAATTGAGAAAATTTATATTAGTAAATATGTAGTTTGGTAATTATTTAATCTAGAATCTAATATTATAAATTTGTAGTTCGAGTACTTTAGAAGTAGTTTTCGAGTAATAACTAATTCTAATGAATTAATCGAGGGAAAGAATTCTTTTTGTATTTTATACTATTCATCACTACATCCAAATAGAGATGTATCTTTTTTTTTCTTCAAATTTCAGCATTTCTTTCGGCAAAGTTATTTAAAAGCTCGAACACTGGGGATGTAAGGAAATGAATTCAAATTCCGGCAATCAGCGAAGAATGAGCAAATTTTTAAGCTACCTCCTTCATAAGTTATGATAAGAATCAGCCAATACTGATTCTGGTTTAATTCTATACAGCTGAAAATTGAAATTTCTCATGTTCACCAAAGTTCATAGAACCGTATAGGAAAATATACAAGCATCGATTATTTCAGATATTTATAAAGTAGTTAACATATTATTTATTACTCATTTTACTAGATATAAATTTAATACTTAAACAAATTAAATGCATTAATTGCCAATAGACAAATTTATTTTATTTGTCCGAAGTTTCTGATCATTGACAAAGCGGCTAACAGTTAAAAGAGAGAGAGAGAGAGAAAAGTTGCGAATTGCTTCTGAAAACTTGTTCTCTTTGACATTTGAACCACATCCTCTTTTATCTTCTGGCAACTGTAATTCCATGTCGAAGGAGCTTTTTTTTCAGTATATCTACTCGAAGCAAGAAAATACCACCTTATCTTTTTTTTTCTTTTTATCTATTCTCTCACTTAATCAGCTTTACAAGAAAATCTCAGATTGGAACTAAGTACTGTGTCAATTTCTGTAGTAGCCCAGATGTCCTAATCGGTTAAGTGTTAAGTTGCGTTGACAAAAATAATGGTAAATACTCATTTAGATGTTATTTTAAGTGAAGAAAAAAGTACAGTAGCTTTAAAAAATCATTTTAGTGCTTAGAATGTAATTTTGCTACCATTAATCTTCTGAAATTAGTTTATTATTTGTAATAATAAAGAAACAATTAGTTATACACTCTCTCAGAATATTTACCTATTATTGATTGTGGCGTGCAGTCTCTAAATTAATAGAAACATGTTCCTTATTCCCGTGATAATAAATAAACCCTGTATTTGAAACGATTATTTATTTATTTACCACAAAGACGATGAGTCTA
>JAPMOR010068307.1:3122-14629 GCA_026543865.1 Argiope aurantia | reverse complement strand
GACTTTGCATGGAAATATAATTAGTATCAATGAAAAACTAATTATTTTGAGTTCTAAGGTGCTGCAAAACTGGATTTTGTGGGATAATATTTTATGGCGCTTTCGACTCAAAATTTCAAAATTTCAATTAAATTGAAATCAATCAAAAATATAAAACAAACTTGAAATTTCCTTAGCTAAGTCTCCTAGAATTACTATGAGCCAAATTAAATAGTTCTGGGTCTAATGGTTCGTTCTTAAAACAATTTTAACAACTTTTACATTCCGAATAGTGAACTGTACAGTAACTACTCCCGTGCTGTACTTCTACTATTCTAAAAAACTATTATATTCTACTATTCTAAAAAACTATTATAAACTAATCTAAAAAAACTATTCTAAAAAATGCAGCTAATTATATATCTGTTAATAATCGTTTTTTTTTCTTATATAAATGTTGAATAAGAATTTATTCCCACCAGATGGCAACACACAAAATGATGATGCCATCTGAATTCTACTTCTGCTCTACAATGATAGAAAGTTGATGGTCATTGTGATATTTTTTTATTAATAATAAGTCAATCCTTGTGCAGCACAAAGTACAGCACAAGGCTTACAGAAGTAAGTAGAGATAACTACATACATAGATAAAAATATGTACATATAAAAATAAGGATAAAAACAACAAAGCTAATTAAAAATTGAAGCAGTAAAGGCAATAAATTTACAAAATGAGAAGAAAGCCATTTTGTGGTCGACCCAAACATGAAGCGGAGGTGGAAACTTAATATTACAGGCATCGAGATTCCCACTAAAATCTCTTCATTGTGATATTCGTCAGTGTAAAAGGCAGCCAAGTCAGTTGACGTCTCCTAACAATAAATTAAAATATTTCCAAGATAAAATCATATGCTCTTCTTTGATCTGGAGTGTCGCGCTCCAATTTACATGGATGCCTCATCTTCATAAAAAGTAATATCATTTATGAGTAAAAGATTGGCATGAATTTAAAAAACCTTTACATATAACTAAATAGAAACCATCGGTTGAATTTGTTTCTATATTTCACAACAATTTTTATAATTTTCATTTTTGAAAGCAAATTTATCCTGATATTGGTAAGTTTTCTCAATTTCTGATCTTCTGTCAAAAGATTTCTCGATTAATGTTTGTTCGTTAACGTTTGCTTTAACCTCATAAGCGTCAGTATTACAAATTATATTTTCATTACCTTTTTAATTTCTTTTCCTGGATTTTTCTTCATCTAAATTGCATTTCGTCAACTGAAATTAAAACAAAATAAAAATTAAGAACTTTTAATTGACATTTTACTTAATAAAATAAGATAGAACATGTCTTGAAAAATGCATCAGTTATAAAAATTTTAAATGAGCAAGTTGATAAAATTGGACGATTACCGGAAATGAAATTGATTATTAAATACATGAAATGAATTGATATTGAATACATTATTATTCTGAAGACTAATGCTGAAAATATTTAAGGTCGTGATGTTTGTAAATTTTAATAGTAAATCAGTTTTTCAACAATAGCATTCAAGGAAAATTCAGAGTAAACCTTTAAAAACATATATTAGCTTAGAATAATATAAGCATAAAAACATATATGAGCTTCAATAATTCTCATTTGTCCTATAGTATCGTTGGTACTACGCATCTGTGGAGGATTATCATTATTTAAAGGAATGCATAGAAGTTTCGGAATTAAGAGAGAATCTAAAAGTTGAAAATAATGACTTAAGTACAATACTTATGACGTCAGAAAATCTTAAAACATCGAAGGAGACGATATTAAACATTTTCAATTTATTTACCAACTATTTGAAAGTTTTAAAGTTAGTTTGGACTTCTTCTGTTGTGGAACGAAAATTTGGAGCAATATTATGGATTTTGAGGAGATTATCTCAAAGTGATGGCCTGCGCCTCGTTTAGCAAGATGGTAGAGGAGATGAGATTGAAGGTCAATGGTTGACTTCTTTGTGGCTCGGGGCCAACCGCTTAGAAGAGGATGTCAGTTTTGTGAACTGGCCAGTGTAAGGGATGGATTGTGATAAAAGCAGAAGTCGGTTACAAACAAATCCTATCAATACTGCTACGTTCAGTGGTGGCAAGCTGTACACCAGAAGAAATGTTGTTGGTACTAATTTGTTTAATGTAGTTTATCTACCTAAATGCACGATTGGAATATTCACGATAATAAAGGCACTATGACACATTCTTTGGTCAAAGAGAAGTAGCAATATACCTTAATTCTATATATGGTTGTAGAATTCTTTTCTAGAGGAATTTTAAAGAAATGGACTCCAACATGAGCTTCACTATATGAAATACATGTCACCAGTTTTTACACAGTGAATAATCTGCAGCTAAATCATATTGACCAACCAGTTTTTAATAGTTTATGCTCAAAGCATTGCCAGAGGATGGAACTCATAATATTCTTCCAACAATTCAAGTTTCTTCTCACCACTTGCCACTCGGACAATAAAAGGCTATTTATCTCATTCGAAAGTCTATTCTTACAAGAATGAAACGTTATTTCTTGAAAAGCCGACTCCTCTCAGAACTCATTAGTAATAATAAAAAAAATAGCAAAAGTTTTATTTTGCAGTTTGAAGTAGTTTTAGTGCGATTTTTTTTTTCACAAATAGGAAAATAATTTTCCATGTCTCTTTTTTATAGAAAGAGCGAGAAAATAAGTGCAAATGCTAAGTAAGGTAGTTTCAATAATTTCATTTTCATTTATTAATATGTAAGCCCACTTAGTTAAAAACTGCTTGTATATTCGTAGCAGATTTTCTGCTACAAAACACATTGATACTTCAATTATTTACAAATTCATTACTTTTATCAGAACTTATAAATAATAAAAAAAAGTAAGAAACCAAATTTCAAACTAGTTGATAAGAGTGAAATTTCCTAATGATCATGCGTCAAGAAGAAAAAAAGAAAGATTTAAGGAAACAACCGTCACTTAAAACGAAATTTGCTTTGCCTGAATAACAAAGAACACGAGATTCTCAAGGTATTTCAACTAATGCCGGCTTAATTCTCAACCAATCAGTTGTTGTTCTTCCCACACATCTGCTCGTGAAACATCCAAAATAAATTTTCCCGGATTAAACAAGTTGCTGGCAAAACATCGTTTATCATTTTGCAAAGTATTTCATTTTTCCCTCGCTCTCTTTAAGACTTATGAGACTCGTTAAGATAGGGCAAATTAAATGCTTCCGAAGAATAAGTTGATATGTTAAAATATTTTTAGAAAGTTATGTATAGAAATGGCTTAAGTTAAATGCTTAGTAAGTATAGTTGCCATGAATACGGTCAAATAATTTTCTTTGAAATGTATGGCAATTAATAAGCTCAGTATATATTTTATATCTTACATTAAAAGTTCATTATATATTTTAAGCTTGATGAATTATATATCTAATATAAATAATGCCAAGAACCTTGAAAATGCTGAATGAATATTATCCTCAAACTTGTTACAAACTATTATTTCCGTAATAAAATATTTTCTTGTTGGATTGTTGTTATTTCTCAGCGCAAAATAATAACACTAAAATGAATGTATTAATGCAAAAACAGATGCTCACATTTTTTTTTTGATTTTACATTTTTATTGAACATTTATAAATCCCCGTGCACCACAAAGTATCACACGGGGCTTACAGAAGTAAGTATGTAACACATTACAAAAAGAAAAACAAGAAAATTTAACAGTTATGAAGGATTACAGATGTCAACAATAAATTTACAGAAATTTTCGAAAGCACTACTAGTGAAAATAAGTTGGTGAAACTCTGGAGGCCAATTTATATTCATGTCCTTGAGAGCCAGTCTTAGGATCAATCTTTCTTTGACAAACTTGGAACATAGAAGGAGCACATGTTCAACATTTTCCTCCCCACCAATATTACAATCGCAGGAAGATGACGGAAACAAATTAAATTTGTACAAATAACTTTTAAAGTTGCCATGACCAGTTAGAAATTGGGTTATTTTGTAATTAGTATAAAAATGTTGGCATGAAAGTCTCTTATTAATGGATGGAAAAAATTTATTTGTTAAGCTCCCTTTATTCGAAAGGAGATATTCTTGATTCCAAGACTCCACCATTTTTTCTCTCGTATTCTTCTTGCAAAATGATTTAGGAATATTAACGTCGATGTCGATTTTGCGCTTAGTGACAGCTTTTGCTGTTTAGGAAAAAAGGAAGAGGTAGCTCGTCTCACTGGGTTATAAGTTTGGACCCGAAAGCGTTCCGAATAATTAAAGATAAAGCAAGATTACAGTGTGGTTTCGGATCGTACAGATTTTGAGAATTTGTGGAACCCCTTAGATGTTTTAAATGTCTCAAATTTGGGCATGTTCGATCTAAATATATGCAAAAAGTAGATAGCTGCTCCAAGTGCTTGGAAATGCATAACTATAAAAATTGCACAAAGCAAATTAGAGAATGCATAAACTGTAAAGAGTATCGCAAAAGAACAAAAATTATGATTCGAACGGATCATATTGCAACATCGGAGCATTGCCCTGTATTTATCAGGGAGAGAGATCAGTTGATAAAACAAACGAACTATGAATAATAAGCCTTTCAATGATAATTCTTGGCGTGTTATTCAAGATAATATAGGTCGGGGTAAATATGCGACAAAGGAACTCCCAAATTTATTTGGGTACAATATTCCAGATGTTTACTTGTTACAAGAACCATATACAATGAAAGGAAAAATAATAGGACTTCCCCTAGGATGGAGAATAATTTCTCACCCTTATGGGAAGGCGATTATAGCAGTAAGAAACCAAGATATTTCTGTTTTGACAAGATTTACTAGCGAAAACATAGTAGCAGCCAATTTATCAGTGGGAAATAGTGAAATTACTCTGGTATCGGCATACTTCCCACCGACTCACAATAAAGAAATCTGTAGAGAACTTGGAAATCTGTTTGAACAGTTGGAGACATCATCCATACTTATTGGAGGAGATTTCAATCTTCATAGTCGTCTGTGGGGAAATGAAATTCCCGATCATAGACCACAAGATGAGGCCGGCTCGTTCATAGAGTTCATCTTTAAGAAGAACCTTGTTATTTGGAATGATCCAAACTCATTGCCAACGTTTCAATCTGCTCGTGGAAGAAGCTGGATTGATGTCACCTTATCAACTAAAGACCTGCATGACAGAGTAATGGGCTGGAAGGTAATCCAAAGTACTCTCAGTGACCATGGCTTTTTGGATTTTCAAATTAATATAGGTGACAAAGTTTTTTCAGCAGAAAAATTTAAATTAAGCAAGTGGAAAATTCGAAAAATTAGTTCTCAAGTGGCTGAAAAATTTGCTAATATAAGCGAAACAATGCAAAGGATAAAAACTAAAAAAGATTTAGAAGTATGGGTAGTAGAATTTACAGAATTCATTCAAGGAATTAGCCAAAGATCAAACAGTAAAGAGACAAATCTTCTCAGGGTCCCCTGGTGGGACACTGAACTGGAGAAACAAAGAAAACTGACAAGAGCCTTGCGGCATAGATACCAACGATGTAAAAACACTGAAGAGAGAATGAAGAGAAGACAAATTTATAAAAAAAAATGAATCAATATACAGAGGAATGTTAAGAAAGAAAAATATTGAATGCTTTGAAAAGTTATGTAGTGAAATAACGAGAATAAACCCTTTTGAGCTACCTTATAAATTAGCGGCAGATAAAATGAAAAGTAAAACAGTTTTGCATGGTGTCAAAAAACAGGATGGAACAAAAACCAAAAATACAAAAGAAACTATTGAAACTATTGTGAGATGCCTTTTCAAAGAGGTGAGATGCCTTTTCAAAGAGGTACAGTCTCAACAAGAGAGTAAAAAGCAGAAGAAAATGAGGAAAAGTATTGAGTTATATAAAACAAAAGAAAAAGATAAAATATTCACAATTAATCAAATAAGAACAACGATTAATAAAATGGCTGAAAAGAAAACACCTCGATTAGACAACATCCCGATGGAGATGCTTGCTGAAATTAACAGAAAGAATCCACTCATACTTTTAGAGTTATACAACAAGTGCCTAGAATTAGGTGCGTTCCCTAATCAGTGGAAGGTAGCAAAACTGATTTTAATTCCTAAAACTAATAGAGACTTAGAGGATCCTAAATCCTATAGACCAATTTGTTTGCTAACAACAGCAAGTAAAATCTTGGATAAACTGATAACTCAAAGAGTACAGCACTTAGTAACGATACAAAATAGGCTGCATCATGATCAACATGGTTTTAGATATAACCACTCTTGTGAAACAGCCCAAAATGCACTACGGAGTAAAATAAAAGCTGCGATGAATCAGAAACTAAAAACAACAGTTATATCATTGGATGTAGCTGGAGCGTTTGATTCAGTATGGAGTAAAAGCATTTTATATGCCCTTATAAAAATGAATTGCCCGAGCAATCTTTTTGAAGTGATTAAAGATTACTTAAATGAAAGGAAATGTATTTACCAAGAATGGAGAGAATAATTGGGAATTTATAATGGATAGAGGAGTGCCACAGGGCTCATGCAGTGGACCGTTATTCTGGAACTTGGTTATGAACTCTGCATTTAAAATCAATCTTCCAGTGAACTGCTTTATACAGGCGTATGCCGATGATGTGCTACTAATAATCTCGGGAAGAACAAAAGATGAACTGGAAATTAAAGGAAAACAAATCATTCATAGGCTAGTAAAATGGGGCAAAATACATAAACTTGAGTTTAATGAAAGGAAAACAATTCAAATGCCTATTACATTTGGAGAACTTTTAAAATTAACAGATCCACCTAACATAAAAATGGGCAATAACAATATAAATGTGTCAAATCAAACTAAATACTTGGGAGTTACATGGGACAGTAAAGTGACATTTACGTCGCATTTTAGTAAGGTCAAGAAAAAAGTGAATGTATTAACATATAAACTAGTGACAGTTGCGGATAAATTTTATGGAAAAAGGAAATACCATCTAAGAAGAATCTCTACTGGAGTTATTGAGCCATTTGTTCTTTTCGGGCAAAGAGCATGGGGACATAGGCTAAATCTAAAGAATATCAGAGAAACGTTAAATTCAATCCAACGGCGCCCTCTCATCATTATGTCTGGGGCATATAGAACCATTTCTACAGAAGCCTTTCAAGTGATAACGGGAATTTTGCCAATGAACCTCAGAGCAACAGAAATTTTCACTAAATTTCAAATAAGAACTTCTAGTAATAAAGTTAAAATAGGAAACAAATGCTTCAGCAAAAAAGATTATGAGATGTGTTTTGACAAGTTCTAACAACATCCTGCAGAATGGTTTATTCATGGTTTTCAAATGAAAATCCCAGATATGGATGGAATAGAAATTTTTACAGATGGTTCAAAAGATGAAAATAAAGTAGGAGCTGCAATAGTAGTATACTACTATGGGAAAGAGATCGATAAAAGTCTTGTGAAATTATCGAACCATGCCACAAGTTTCCAGGCAGAAGTGCAAGCTTTAAAGATGGCTATTGAATATTGTGAAAGGGTGGAGTGCTCAATTTTTTTCAGATTCTCTGTCAGTCCTGCAAGCCATACAATCATCTCACAATTGTAATAAGGAAATATGGACGATAAAAGAAAAGATAAAAAGTGAAAAAACTAACAAGTGGATAGAGTTGAATTGGGTTAAGGCCCATATTGGGATTATTGGTAATGAAAAGGCGGATCAATATGCAAAGTTGGCGGCACAGAAAGAGGGTGTTGATATGGTTGTACCCAAATCAAACGGTGTCTTAAAATGGGAATTAAGAGAAGAAATAAAGCTGCAATGGTTTGACAGATGGTATATGTCCAAAAACGGAAGAGTAACTTTCGATTTTATTCCTAATCCAGAAATAAAAATAAGAAGATACCATCCACTAATAATTCAAATTATATCTGGACATGGGAGATTTCCTGCATATTTCCAAGATTTGGAAGAATGCAGGACACTAAATGCATTTGTGGAGGAATCGGTACTGTTTACCTTTTATTTAAAGGAATGTATTGAAATCTCGGAGCTAAGAAAAAATCTGAAAATTATAAATAATGACTTAAGCACAGTACTGATGGTACCAGATAATCTTAAAATTCTAAAGGACATGATGTCAAAAATTGTCAATTTTTTACCAACTATTTGAGAGTTTGTAGATAAGGAAATAGGACAGTAATTGACCAATTTGTGGCCAATTGCTTCGAAGAGAATGACAGTTTGACAAACCGGTCAATGCAAGGATGGACAATGCTAATGATAGCAGTCGGCCACTATAAATCCTGTCGATACTGCTACGTTCAGTGGTGGCTGGGTGATCGGCTGTACGCAAGAAGAAGTGGCAGCTTTTGCAAGCCAATCGGCAAACTCATTTCCATAAATGCCCGTGTGTCCACGAACAAATGCAAAAACTATTGAGATATTTTTATCTTTCAGGCTTTTAATTTGCTTTTGGATTTCAACGATTATGTTGTTAGACGATGAAATACATTTCAGAGAATCCAAGGATGATAGAGAATCGGTACAAATAAGATAGTCTGAGATTACACTATTTTGTTCAGAGATCCATTTGATGGCGAAGTTTAAACATAAGAGTTCAGGTACAAAAACTGTGCATTCATCACGAATTCTGAATTGAAAGTGCTCGGATTCAATACCACTTCTGAAAACAACAAATGCGAAACCAACTTTACGATCAATTTTACTGCCATCAGTGTAGCAAATAACAGGAAAAACATCCTTAGTTTTTTCACTAAATTGAATAATATTGATAGCGGTTCTCTCTGAGGGATGAGGGAGAAAAGATGGAGACAGAATATAATCATAATTAGAGATGTAAGAAGCAGAGAGATTTTCCTTATAGGCAATATTATGAAGAATAACGATATCAATTGGAGGGAAGCCGGAAATTGCATAAACTGACTCGTAATTTATGGTACGATATCCGCGTATGACCCGCAAAGGAGAATAAAGATTAAATAAAATAACTGCACTACGAAGCAGAACTTATAAAAATTAAAAACGCATTTGAAAATACATATTTCTCTGCATTACCTAATAAATTGGAGGATAATTTGAAATATTATTTATAAGAACTTAAACGAAACTATTTGAAATGAGATACAGAAAATTTTTGCCACCTAGGTTTAAACCTACAATGAGAAGGAATATTATTAGGTTTAAGATAAAGCATAGTATTTTTTAAGGATCCGGAAAAATTGGAAATAGTGGTCATAATATGGGTTTCATATGATCGAATTTGCCAGCTAGAATTCTAATAAATAACAGCAAATTCTTGAATTATTATATAAGATATTTTAGAAATTATTTTAGATAAAGCAATGAAATCTATCATTAAAAATATTCATATATCATTTTACTCTCTTTTATACGAACAGAAATAATTATAATTGTCAAAAGATTTGGGTTAATAATCTGTGACTATCATCGATAAAATCATTAAAATTCATTGAAAAATATTTCTTAATATCTTTAAATACTTTTTAAAGCTTTGAAGGGTTTTTTTGAAATATATTAATTGTTTTACAAATTATTTTTTCATACATTGAATCAATACCACAGTAAGACATAGAATTAATTACAACTGTAGTCACAAGATTATATACCGAATTTCGTTTCTTTGATTCGTTGCATTTGAATCCTTACTGTCCCATCATGTGAAAGTACAGGGGTCAACCTTTTGACAATTTGATGCAAAATTTGATAATAATCAAATAAAAAAAACTTGGACATAATTTCATTTACCTAAATTATTATGTTTGTAAGTTATCGTGTAAATATGCATTTAAAAGTATAAAACGATGGATGGTCAACCCCTTGGAAAATTTTGTTCCAAATTAGGCCAAGATTTTAAGAAAAGATAAAAAAATCTGAAAATAAGACATGAAGCGCTCAATGAAAGTAGATCAGGAAAAAACTTTCCATTGCTCTTTCCGGAAGAAAATAGTTTGCCGCAAACTTCGGTCTTTTGATCCGGTCCATTGTTTGCCATCCCTGGGAGAAAGTGAAGTTCTTGAAAACTCTTTGGATTTCCTCTGATGACGCAACTGAAGTGAAATAAAGTCAATCGAGAAAATGTTTCGTAGTGTCGGTTTATAAAAGTGTTCATCAACAGTTAAGACAGCTTTCGTAGAAAAAAAAGATGCTGTGAGTCTTCGGATAGTTAGGAATCGGAAAATGATGATTTTGAATAAATGGTTTCAAAACTAATAGCATTATGACTCTGATAGTCGTACACAATACTTCATTTTTGTGAATTGAGATATGCAGTGCTCATTCAACATAGATTGACATATGTCGTAAGATATCTTATGAATAAAATATTTATATGATTGCTAGTGATGAGGAACTTCAAATGAAAAAAACATGATGGTGATAATTTATATCCGGTTTTACATAAGGTGTCTACTTTAAAAAATCGATTTTCTTTTTGTGAAATTAAGAATTTTTTTTAAAAAATTTAATATTCTTGATGTTTGAACAGATCTCTTCATAAAGTTTTTAGAATTTTGTTTCTCGGTTTATTTTTGGAATGTTACCCATGATTCTTTTATTGTCATTTACGTATATTTTAACGATATTTTACATCGATAGTTGAGATTTTCTCATATTCTAATCTTTGATAAAAATTTCTTACGGAAACCCTCATAAATTACAATCTAATAGATATTTTTTGTCCAAATTTGATTTAAAAATTTTTCTCAATATGTTCCGAAGTTCCTGAACTAGAGAATAGATGATCTATTCATTTAGAAATATTTTATTGTGTTTGTTGTGCTTCACAATGTAAAAAAAACTGAACATATCGTGTTACTTGTCAGTCGAATTTCAATATTTAAAGAATGGTTAGAAATACTGATCATTTTTTTAATTCAAGAACTAGATAATAAGCTAACTGCAAAATTTTAAGCAAAATATTTTATAAACCCTTAAACTAGAAGATTTTTG
This sequence comes from Argiope aurantia, assembly GCA_026543865.1. NCBI lineage: Eukaryota > Metazoa > Arthropoda > Arachnida > Araneae > Araneidae > Argiope > Argiope aurantia. Next base: position 3,624 of record JAPMOR010068307.1, on the reverse strand, counting down.
CTTTATACCTCATTTTTGCCAAAAAAAAAAAAAAAAAGAAGCATTTTTTCAATTTTAAAAATAATTTCTACCACTGAACTGGTATATTTTAATTTCAAAGGTATCTTTTCCATCTTTTTTATATAAATATTAAATTACAATTATTTTTATACAAAAATTCATCCCGATCGTAGTGACATGCCTTGAACCTTGAGTTTCAAATCTAATAATTATTCAGTATACAATAAATTAATTACTGTGTGTGCAGGAGGTTGTACTCCAAAACTTTCTCGAGTTGAAATCACATGCTGAATTCTATGCATATTGCTCATAGCAGTTTAGAATAAACAAGCTACCAGAAAAAAGACATTAATTTGATATCATCAAAATTTTCAAATAAAACTTATATTTATTTTAAGGAATGAATATTTACTTTCACGATCTTAGTTGAATCCTTGTCAGTTATCGTATATATATATAGATACAAATAATAACAAAGAATTATTTTATGACTCATGGATCC
>JAPMOR010068303.1:34254-70658 GCA_026543865.1 Argiope aurantia | reverse complement strand
TTTTGCTTAAAACTTCAGTAATATATATTCTGTAACAAGCCTCGATTTGTATATTATTTTTATAATATTTGTTCTTAGATATTATTTATTGTGCAATAAATATTGAATTGTTCGATAACAATATAAGCATTACCTATGATTGCTTCAACATGTAACTTCTCATGCAAGCTGCAAAGATAATAATCAGAATCCTTTTTACATATTTTTCAATAATGCAAGAAAATCATGCAAATCATATGATGGCACAAAGAAAATGGTTCGAATTTCATTGCAACAATTAAATGTACTCTTAAAAATTATGAAAAAAAGGTTAAAAAATTTGCCAAAATTCAAGAAATCTTTTTAAGGGTACCAATTTGGTAATAACAAAGAAAGAAAATTTTTAAATTTTTAAATGGGGGAAAAATCAGTTTTATGCAGTAATAGTTTCGGAGTTTTCTCGGACAAACTTTAAAATTTAGCTCAATTTTTAACTAATTGAAATTCTAATTAAAATTGTTAAGAAATGGCTGCTATCCTCATTCTTCCATGTAAAGAGTGCCCTAAAATTAATGCAAGACTTGAATTTGCCATCATTCGTGCGACATAATGTTTGCAACCCTATTAAAAAACCATTTGACATCTGTTAATTTAGGTTTAGTAAAAATGGAGCGAAACACGATGGAACAATGTGTTTTCATTGTTGAATAATATTTAAAAAATAATGAAAGTCTGGCGACCGTAGTTCGAAAATGAGAATTGGCTCCCTAGATCGCGTGATATAATACCATTGGATTTCTTTTTTGGGGTTGTTTGAAGTAAAAGGTATAAGTAAACAAGCCCACAAGAACGTGTACATTGAAACAGGAAATTCAACGATGCATCAACTAAATGCAGCCGCATTTATTTAAAACTAGCCGCCTTTGGCGACCAGCCAGTTCGCCAATCTTAATGTTCGTTTAAATTTTAATAATTAAATATTTTACTCAATTCAAAATATTTTAAAACTACAAATTTTGATTCATATAGTTCACTCATGATATTATAACGCCCTTCAGTCATAACGTAATATGCATCTGTCTAATTCTCTGTTAGCTCCCGTAGAATTTATACTTTAAATTAAAGTGGAAAGGATTAATCTGCAATTAATATAATAATATTTTTCACTGAATCAAAGCATTTTTTATAATATGATTACTGATAACAGAGTCACTGAGCGTTTAAACTTTATGGGCACTAAAGAATATCTTTCTTAATTTATGTAATATCTCAAGAATTTGTCAAAAAATTTTTCTCAGATTCATCATGAACAGATCGATTAATTAACAATGTTTCATTTTAATTGCATCAAATACTAAGAAAATAAAATGAATCGTTTAAAATAATCGGTCGAAAACAGATTTAAAAAAACTACTTAAAAAACGATGTACTTAAAACTATAAGCATATACAAAAAATATATAACTAACATAAATACAATTTAATTACAAAAGCATGCAACTAACCTAAAAATAATTTAAATCAAGAATCATCCGTTGATAATATTGTCAACAATCAGAACACAATGCGCATGCGTGAATTTTCAGCGCCAGTTACGGTAACGCAAATGCGTGAATTTTTCTACGCCATTTGGGGTAACACTATGCAGATTAAAAATTTTTAATTTCTTTTATTCTGTGTAATTTTAATTTAAAAGTACTTCAGAATGAATCTGAATGATCAATTAATTAACAATGTTTAATTTTAAATGCATAAAACATTAAGAAAATAAACAGAATCGTTTGAAATAATCGGCCGAAAAATGTTAACCCTAGCCTCATTACTGTTGAGAAAAAAAAAAAAAAAAAAAAAAAACTGAAGCCTTACTCATTTGGCGTTGGGGAAAATGAAAAGATTTTTTGATGGGAAAGTTAGTTTTTAATTAAAAATTAAAATTCTAATTAAAAATTCAAGAAAAGGGACCCCGGGTGCACATTCCCGACCACTAAGGTATACATGTACCAAATTTGGTAGCTGTAGGTCAGATGGTCTTTTCTGTAGAGCGCCAACACACACACACACACGCGCGCACGCAAGCACGCACACCCACACGCACACACGTACACCCACACGCACACACGTACACCCACACACACACACATTGAGCTTTTTATAAGTATAGATGGTCGTAGAAAATTTCGACAAAAGTGTGCATATGTGTCGCAAAGCTGTGGAGACCTTTGTCCTATGTATTATTCCATACATAACCCTATCCTGAGTGCTATAGGATTCGATAAAAATACAACAACTTAAAGGGAAAAAAAACTGTGCTTTTTATTTAATTCAAATCTTACGTTATCACGCTGTTCTATCATGTAACGCTCCATTTTTACTAACTCTAAACTATCAACTGTCAAATGGTTATTTTTAATAGGGTTGCTAACACTTTACTGCACGAATGGTGGCAAATTCAAATTCTGCATTAGTTTGGGGACACCTTTTATATCTGTACATATTTGGTGGTTCTAGTTTAAATGGTTTGTCCTGTACAGCGCCAACACTCCCAGAATTAGACACATTCTATTTTTTTTAATTCTTAGTAAAGATTGAAACAGCTAATTATTTATTCATTATTATTATTTTGAATATTATTATTATTTATTATATATATATTATTTCTTTATCATTATTATTTATGTATAATTATATTAATATTTATTTGTAAACTTATATTATTACAATATGCTACTTGATTTATTTTATAATTCTGACCAGCGGAATAAAAGTAATATTTATTAGTTCAAGTCTCTGAGTTTATTGAGATAAGTTGTATGTCCCAAGTTGGAGTTTCCCAAACTTTTCCATTACCAAAGTAGATCCTCTTGTAAACATAACCGACTCATATCAATGTATTTTGAAGGAACACCTCCGTGTCTCTGAGCGAAAATAGATTTCATTTCAAGAGTTTCCCGACTACCGTTATGGGAAGGGGGGGGGGGCGAGGATTTCGAATGTTGAAGTTTTAGAAATGAGATCAGATGACAATGGGGGAAACATAGAAGCGCAGATGAATTTCTAAAAAGGAGGGACAAGACATTTAGGATTAGTGTTTGGATTTAGTAAATTACTATATCGAGATAAATGGTACATAGGAATGATTTGGTATAGATCTTACATTTCGGAATGCACGGAAGTTTCTATGAAAAAAGCCCGTTTTTTTAAAAAATAAAGAATTTAACTTTTTAAAGTTAAAAAATAAAGACGGTAAACAAATTCTTTATATAATTTTGGAACATATTTATGTCTCAGGATACAAACTTTTTTCTACCCCAAAATTAGAAATATTTTTTATTCAATTATGACAGTATTCAATTATGACAGTATTCAATTATGACAGTATCAATTATTCAATTATGACATTCAATTATGATTGTCGAGTATTATTTTTTTCTGGTTTTTCAAAATTTTATCCAATATCTGGAAGATAGAACTTCTACTAGTCGTTTTTTTTTTTTTTGTAAAATTGTTTTTTTTTATGAGAAAGTAATTACATACGGATCACATAGGATTACGTATGAATATTTTTCAAATTTTATGTGCATATCAATTGGTCATTTAAATAAAAAAAAAGCATGAATGCATTTAGTTTAACTTGACATTTGAAGCAACTTGCTACATTACAGTATTCAGTTTGCAGTTTATCTATTATTACTTATATTTTTGAACTTACACTTAGTTTTTTACCATGGTGAAATCGGACGCGATATGACACTATATCATATTGTCAGCATGAGAGCAGATAGAAAAAGGTTCTAATAATCAGTTCTAAAAAATGTGTGATTTTTTTGTGTAAATTGGCGGGTTTTTTTCTGGAAAAACCCTTATATAAATAAACATAGAAAGCAAAAATATTAGAGATGAATACAAAGCAAAATAAAATAAAAAAGCGGGATTCGAACCGAGGATCTGCAACACACGTCTCATACATATTGTTCGGACCATTAGACTGTACCACCCACACATCAAAGTGGAAGTTGAATATATTTATTCTAATAGTCATAATAAAAAAGATTTTTTTTGTGTACAATCGCATTTTTTTAGGAAAGATACCTATCTAGATAAACTTAAAAAAACAAAACTTTGTCTAAATATAAAATTTGATCCAAATCATTAGAGCCATTTCCGAGTTACAGGAAATAAATAAATTTATTTATATATATATATATATAAGAATTGCTCGTTTAAAGATATAAGATTTATATTCAACTTTACTTATAATGATTTGCTCACATAGAAATACAGTTAAATCTTTAAAACCACAGAGTTGTAAGAGGGAAGAAAGATATAATTCGATTATTCGAAACGTATATAACTTTTGTATTCAACGGATCTCGTAAAATAGGAGTAAATGAAAACAATAATTCAAAATGTATACAGCATTTTAATTTAAAGAACTTAATAGAAAATAGGTAAATATAGGGCATAAATCAGTATACAGTGAGTCTGCTCAATCTATATCGTTCGAGATAGGCATACAGTTTTAGCTGGAAAAATGCCTTAATTGAAAAGAGAAATAACATTTATCTAGTTTGAGTCAATAATGCATTTCTAAAAAGTAACGAATTCTAACATTTTATACGCCCCTCCACCCTTTCTTATCAGTCATATTTAGTAAAAAAAGAAGCATCGATACTCTAAAATAAATTCCCGTCGTTTCATGACCAAATGTGATCGAGTTATAACTGTTTAATCTAAATAAGTATTGCATACACTTTATTTTAAGAGGAAGAAATTGGAAAAATAACACAACGCAGCATAATTTCAATTTGTAAACGATTACTGAACATCAATCTAGAGGTTGATGATTTAACAGCAAATTTCGTCTAAAATAGAAATTTTCAATGCTTCATAACTCGATAAGTTTTAATCGCAGAATATAACATCAAATACAATTGTATCCTTCATTTAAAGTATTTTCCTAATTTGGATTATATGTCTATCTATAACGGTTTTAGAATTTAGTAATTGGGCCACTATAAGAATGGATACCCTACACACACGCAGATATATCCTTGGAGCACAATAGTTACGAAATATTAACCTTTGGCATGAATTTAGCATTTTTACTGAATCTATCGCGTCATCCTTGGCGAATTATTTGTCAATTAATCCTTGATGTGCGTTATCGAAGGTTATTCGAAAATCGAATTTGTGTTCTAGACAGGTTTTTCTCAACCGATTGAAACAAAATTTGATCCAAAACTGCATTTGTAGCTATAGAATCTTATACCAAATTGATACATTTAAGTTGCAGCGTTTTTAAGTTACCACATTTACATGTATCTGAAAGTACAGACCAATAGACAGTCAACCCGTAATTGTATTTGGCTCAACATTTTATTGGTGTCTAAACTGTAGTTATTAAATATGTGTACTGAATTTAATCCGTCTAGTTCACTTCGTTTCGTAGCTTTTCATGTTAAATATTATCGGTCCGCCGGACAGACATACCTTCCCAGAACGGAATCAAAATTTTCTAAAAAATCTACAAACTTGGTGTAAGGACCATATACTAAATTTCATCCGTCTAGCTCAGAGAGTTTCTGCGTTATTTTTGTCCCAGAGAGAAACGATTGACAAACATCTTCCAAAAATGTGTTTTTTGAAGACAGGAAGATTTGACACTTGGTGATTCACTAAAATATCGAGTTTGAATTTTTTGACGATTACTATACTTTTTCTATACTACGTACACGAAGAAGTAAAAAGCTTGTTAACTATTCGATGTAGAATTATTACACAGCTCTGAATAAAATGCGGTTTTGTTGCATGTGAACTCAAAATTCAGCTTTTACTTACACATTTAAAAATAGCTATATTTTTATACATATGAGCATAGTTCATATTGCTGTCTTAAATATTAAATTGTAGAAACAGTGCGTATACTAGCATGATAAATATGATTAATCGGCAAACGATTATATTGATAAATAAATTCCAAGAACAATCCTAATCCCATGAGGAATTATTCATCAAACGAAAAACTGAGATAAAATATTTTCGAATAATTGTAATAAATCCGATCTAATTCGAACATATTTTAATTAATTTAATGTAAAATCTCATACTTATATTAATTTCGAAAAGTTTACATGTTTAAATGCAAACATTATATATTTTGCTGTCATATGAGGAATATTTTTAACGCTTTTAATTCATTAGAAACAATGTAGACGTTTTTGTAACAAGATATAAAATTTTCTTTCCCGAGTGATTAGCATTAGCCCAAATTTAAGGATTGAAAATCTTATTTTCTTCCAAATATTTAAAATCTCTCTTATTTTCATGCAAAGTTAATTTTATTATTATAATCCAAAAAATTAAATGTTTAGACGTTTTTACTCTATTATATCAAAATAATATTTACACCTTCTTGTCCTTTTTTTATAAGTTATTCCTACTTATGTTTACTTCTGTAATAATTTAAGTTCATTTGTTTGATAATTTTAGAATATTATTTGGTTATAATATTTTTGGAATTGATTGAAATTGTTTAAAAGTTAGAATGGGTATTCTTTTCTGTATTGCTATTAAAAAAAATCTTAAAATTATTTTTAAAAGATTATTTTTAATTGATTTTCGTAGAGATCTTAAAAGTTCACCCATAGGAATTTCAATTCAAAAGCATACAGAAAATAATATGAAAAAGTAAGTAGATTTCAAATTATAAAAATGATATGTATCTCGCACACTCTGTTACATCTATACTTATAATAAAGCTCAATGTGTGTGTGTGTGTGTGTGTGTGTGTGTGTGTTGGCGCTCTACAGGCCAGACCATTCAACCTACAGCTACCAAATTTGGCACGTGTATACCTTGGAGGCCGGGAATGTGCACCTGGGGGTTATTTTTTCGAATTTTTAACTAGAATTTTATTTATTTAAAAATTAAGAGAAATTTTGACGTGTTTCTGCTATAACTGCCGAAAATATTACCGCACAAAAAAGATTTTTACATGAAGTTAAAGATAAAAAATTTATCTTTTAAATGATACTACTGTTTTAATCTTAAAATTAAATTTCTATTTTTAATGAATTTTTAAATAAATATTTTAACTATGTTTTTCAATAATTTTTTTCGTCAAAAATAAAAATGAGGATTAAGCACGTTTCGCATTCATGAGAAAAAAATAGCTTTTTTCAAAGTGTTGCCATCACATTGATTAAAGCTCTAACTGAAAATAAATTAAATCTTTTTGGAAATGAAATCTGCAAAAATATAATTTTCGGCACGTGTCTGTAGGAAATGAAACAAATATGAAATATTATTTTTTCTAAAAAATAAATTCAAGAAAAATTATTTTATGATCTTTTACACTCTCTATACAGGGTGTTTATTCAGTCCCAGATCCATTTTGATATTTAATGACTCATAAAATAATGAAGATACAAACAAACAAATGGCATTTATGAAGGAATAACTCATATATTTTCCTTTTCAGGTTTGAATATTTTTACTTTTGTAAATATCGTCTGCGCGTGTTTTTAATTTCAGATAATTTCATTTTCCAGTCTAAATATCTGTACTTTTCTAAATATCGTCTGCTAATTAATTGCATTTTTCTCTCTTTTGTTTTTGGCAACTATTGAAATGTTATGTTTACTTTTGATGTGTTTGTTCTATGTAATACTTTTGTATGTGATGTTTTATTCGAGCGGATATTAAGGAGAATGCATACACCACAAGAGAAAGCACAGATTTTATGGTGGTCATAGAATTAATTTCCAATCAACTAAATCACTGACTTTTAAGAGTTAATTTCTAATCACTTAAACTGATTGATTTATGAAGATTTGAATATCACTATTCAATAAAAAAAGGATAATTTTAGATTTTCCATCGATCGCTTCAAAGAAAATACGCCAATCAGCACGCAATCAGCGAATTATTCTTTGAGATATTACATAAATTATGAAAAATATTTTGTAATTCACATAAGACTTAAATACCGAGCGATTCAGTTTGCAATACTCATATTCAATAATAATAATAATAAACAAATAACAATAAAGATGATAAATAAAATAAAACGCTTGGTTTTATGAAAAAATATCTTTATATAAATTGCAATTTCATCATTTCCGCTTTAAATTAAAGTTGAAGTTTTCCCGGAAATGACAACACATTAGCAAAATATATATAGTAAATTGAACGAAACGATCTAAACAATAGTATAATTTTGGTATGACTATCAAAATTTGAGGATTGAAAATGTTTTGTTTGAGAATCCTTTAAGAGACCAGTTACTTAAAATATTTAATTGAAAATTGTAGCGAGCGGTAATACTGGCGAACCGGCTGGTCGCCAAAGGCGGCTAGTTTATAATAAATTCATACAAATAAAACCTTTTTTCAAATATACAAACTTTTCTATTTGGTTTCATTAGTGGATATATTGTGGAAGTTGATTTTAATTACGCTATTATCGCAATTTTTCGTCATTAAATATAATTTTTATAACTTTCTTTCAGTTATTATCAAGTCAAATCGGGAAATTCTTTTTGATATTATCCGAGAAAAAGAAGATAAACAATAGTTACTTTCAATAGATAATAAAAACTTTTATTTTTGGAATTCAGCTTTCACATGTCTTATTGTAATTTATATAAATTATGGATTTCACATCTCCTCATCAATAACAGAGACAAATTCAACCAAACTTTGTTCACTTAATATTTAAAAAAAAAGAACACTGTCAACTTTTCAAAGTTTAGAAGTTAATTAAATATTCAATTAATTAGAAATTAACTGAAATTTTGCTGTTTTTGGCAATACACAGCAAATTATTCCACAAGAAATTCCATCTTAAAATTAAAAATTTTACTTTTTCAGCTATACCAATGTTATTTACGTACAACTTTTCGTTTAATTTTTTTTAGAATTTAATAATCGAACATAGTGCAAACGATTTTGAGATAAGAAACTTAATGGATATTCCACTGCTAGACAGCAATGAGGTTTTGAACTACTCTACATTTTTGTTTTATATTTCTATTTTATTTTTCGCAATACTTTTTTATATTGGTTTTAAGAGAATTCCGAAGTTTATTTAATTAAATTTTAAAAGCATTCTTTAAAATCTGCTGTCCTCTCTTGACAAAGCTTAACTGTCTTTTATGAAGTAATAAGTAATTACAATTATAATTAAGAAGAATTTAGAACTTCTCAGTAGTGAAAAGTCTAGATTGTTAATTGATTAACGATGTGTTTTTGGAGAACATAAGTCCACTGCTCAAATTAAATCGAAGCTAGGGAAAATGAAGCTACTACGAACAAATGAAATATGTTTTATTGTTGAGGGAAAAAAATTTATGCGAAGAAGAACTGTTGTAGAAGAACACTTTAATAGAACTCTGAAAGAACATCAAAATCAGAAGTTTAAAAGCAGACGATTAATAATTTATATCAACAACTACTATTTATTTCCTATATTTTCATGTTTTTTTGTTAATTAAAAACTATCTACAAAAATAATTGTCTTAAAGCATTCATTAAAACCTTTCTTATACTTCAGCTTTTATAAATTTGAATTACTTATATAGAAAATATTTTTAAAATCATAGAAAAAATATGTATGGATAGCTTTTAAAAATCGTCTGGCTCAACTGATATGTTCATATTACTAAAAAAATTTAAAAAAATGGGGTTTCTGATAATAAAAGAATTTTATATGCTGTATTATTTTATACAAAAATAGTTTCATATTAAAAGTATGTAACCATTTCGAAGTATTTTTATCCAGATCAGAGACCAGTGTATCAGCTAATTTTTAATGTGAGTGGTTATTTTAATCTATATCTATACTTATAATAAAGCTTAATGTGTGTGTGTGTTGGCGCTCTACAGGCCAGACCATTCAACATACAGCTACCAAATTTGGCACGTGTATACCTTGGAGGCCGGGAATGTGCACCTGGGGGTTCTTTTTTCGAATTTTTAATTGGAATTTTATTTATTTAAAAATTAAGCGAAATTTTGGCGTGTTTCTGCTATAACTTCCGAAAATATTACCGCACAAAAAAGATTTTTACATGAAGTTAAAGATCAAAAATTTATCTCTTAAATGATACCAATGTTTTAACCTTAAAATTAAATTTCTATTTTTAATGAATTTTTAAATAAATATTTTATTATTTAAAAATTATTATATTTTATGAATTTTTAAATATATATTTTTCAACAATTTTTTTTTCGTACAAAATAAAAAAAAATTAAGCTGCTCGAGCCCGTTTCGTATTCATGGGAATAAATTAGTTTTTTTCAAAGTGTTGTCATCACATTGATTAAAGCTCCAATTAAAAATAAATTAAATCTTTTTGGAAATGAAATCTGCAAAAATATAATTTTCGGCACGTGTCTGTAGGAAATGAAACAAATATGAAATATTATTTTTTCTAAAAAATAAATTCAAGAAAAATTATTTTATGATCTTTTTCCCTCTCTATTTTATTAATCCAATAAATCAGTCTTATGTTAAGGCAAGTTTTGTTTAATATGAACAGGATATCCATTCAAATCAGGACCACACAGCTAATTTGTAAACCTTTAGTAAGTCACAGATCTGCTAAATGGAAAATGATTATATTTTATGTAACTTGATTTAATAAATGCTCTAATAAATAACGAATTTTTTATTTTACATTAAGCTTCTGCTGTGGGAATTACGAATAACAAAATGTTCTTGAAACACTAATATTTTAAATAAAAAGAGTTAATTTCCAATCAACTAAATCAATCACTTAAACTGACTGATTTATGAAAATTTGAATATCACTATTCAATAAAAAAAGGATAAGTTTAGATTTTCCATCGATCTTTTCATAGAAAATACGCCAATCAGCTCGCAGGTTTCTCAAGATTAACTGGACTAAGATTATGAAAATGTTGAGTTTTTCTAAATTTTTAACATTCAAAACTTCATAAGTAAGTCTTAGTTGATCGTGGAAAACAGAAACATTCATTCATTTATTTAAAATTTGGTGTGTCCAGAATATTTCTCAGAATATGATACCTTACTGCATTAAATTTAGACTTCATAATTTTTGAAATATATTTATAGGCCAGAACAAAATATTATTATTGATTTCATTTCAATCCTTTTGAAAGTAAAACTAAAAACTGAATTTTATGCTGAATCTGAGAAATTTTTGTAGAATTATTGTTTTAGATATTACATAAATTATGAAAAATACTTTGTAGTTCACATAAGACTTAAATACCGAGCGATTCTGTTTGCAATACTCATATTCAGTAATAATAATAATAAATAAATAACAATAAAGATGATAAATAAAATAAAACGCTTGGTTTTATTTAAAAATATCTTTACATTAATTGCAATTTCATCATTTCCACTTTAAATTAAAGTTGAAGTTTTACCGGAAATGACAACAAATTAGCAAAATATCTATAGTAAATTGAAAGAAACGATCTAAAACAACAGTATAAGTTTGGTATGACTATCAAAATTTGAAGATTAAAAATGTTTTGCTTGAGGATCCTTTAAGGGACCAGTTACTTAAAATATTTAATTGAAAATTGTAGCGAGCGGTAATACTGGCGAACCGGCTGGTCGTCAAAGGCGGCTAGTTCATAATAAAAAAAGAATTCTTTTCCCTGAAATAATTTCGAAATATTTGAGTCAAATTTATCTTTTAAATTAAATTATGGAAGATCAATTTTCTGCCTATGTGAGATCCATTTTCTGTTAGAATATTTCTATCAAATAAATTTACATATACAGTGAGATATTTTTGATGCTGGAAACACAAAACAAATGCCACAGTCAACCAGATTGCCATGAAATGTTGAATATTTAAAATTAATAGAAGATGATTTACAATGAATTCATCAAGCATTTAATCACTATATTTATCAATAAAAGTTGCCCCTTGGACACAATATTTATAAGATATATTTTCGATTTTCTTTTTTTTTTAATGCCGGTATCCTGGCATAGGATTAGCGCATCTTCCCCGTAAACTGGACGTCCCGGTTCAGGCATGATTGTTCTTCTTCTGTGTTCTATCTGTGAGGTGTGTGAATGTGCCCCCCTGTAAAAAGGGATTGTGCAATCGAATGTGGCGCATGAAATAGCTAAGTCGTACTCTTGGCCCTAGTTGGCGCTATTGAAAAAACAAGAGACGCTCACTAGGCTGAAATCACTGACAGATCTGTCATCATAATTTAATCCTATTAGTTATTTCACGACGCTAGTATTTAATTTTTTGACAAACAGTACAGCAATTGATTAAAATATTCTCGAATAAGGATTATTTTTAAAATATCTATCGCAATAATTATGACATGCTCTAATATTTGTGAAAAATTGCATGTTAATCGTCTCATTTTCATGCTGTATGGAAATATTATACTGTAGCAGTTGCATTACTCTTATCTTCTCTTTTGGATACTAGATGGCGATGCCTGATTAGGCCATCCCATATGTCATCCCATAATGCATTGCGATGGTAATGAGAAGGAGATGTGATGCTGAACTGTGAGCCGCGCGCGTGAATGTCTTGTCTTTGTGTTTGTTTTAAGTGTGTGAATGTGATTATTAAAGAAATGTTTCCCATAACATTCGTCCTGTTGCTTCCTGCACAGATCATAATAATCTACATACCACCACAATACATAATAATACTCTTATAAAAATGTTATTATCTCAGTTTACACTGAATGTATCGAGATAAAATGCATATGTAAATATTTAATTATACTATTAATGGAATACATATTATTACACCGTATACTTCGGTTCTGATAAAAAAATTTTACCATTATAATTGTTCAACTCAACCAATAAAAGCAATTTCAAAATGTCTTAAAATTTTTTAAAAAAAGATTTAGAATGTTTACATGTTAAATTATAAATATTTTAACATTCAAGTAAAAAAAAATCACTGCATTTCTGCATACATTTAAAAAATAATCTTAAAATTACGAAATTTAGCTCCGTGCTGTTATATTCATCGATATTAATTTATGAAATGTAATTTAATGTATAAAAGTGACTTTCGAATATTTGAACAAATATGAGTGATTAACAGTTGAATAAATTAGTAGATATTTGATTAGTTATTCTTGATTGGGTTTATTACTGGCAGTTGGCTGATTTGCTCTTTTATTTAAAAGACATAACGATAGACTTGAAAAATTGTCTTATTTAAAGCTTTGTAAGTTAAATGTATATTCTCGAATTACATTTCATTTTTGAAGGTTTATTTATTCATTTATTTTTTCTTTATTGTATACGTAATACAGAGAAAATATTGCAATCTTCAAAAAATTCGAGCATGAGGTTTAGACGAAAGTCTATTTTTCAGACAGCCCTCAATTAAGAAAAACAAAACATTTTTGGATAATGTCCGTCCGTCTGTCTGCCTCTGATAAAGTTAATTCAAAGGCACTTTTGTGTAGACGGATGAAATTTAGTATCACATTTTGGGAGAAATCGATCAGAGGAAGTCTATCTGTCCAACTGTTTGAATATAATTTAATACGGCAATTACAAAATGAAAATAACTGGATTAAAATGCGATACATAGAATTAATATCTATAGTCTAAACAATTATCAAATTTTGAGTCAAATACAAGAAGGGATTATCCGTGTGTCGGTCTGAAATTTCAGAAACCTGTAAATTCAAAGACAAAAATGACTTAAATATATCAAATTTTGTGTGGATTTTGTGACTTAATTGTAGTACGGTGCTAATTTTTTTGTTTCAATCGGTTGGGAAAAAGTCGTTTAAAAACATAAATTCGCTTTTCGGATACTATGAACCGTATGTCAGGGATTAATTGTCAAATAATTCGCCAATGATGACATTTAAGATTTAATAAAAATGTGATATTCACGCCAAAAATTAATATTTAGTAGCTAGTGAACGCCAATGTGATACAAGGCATTTTATGGGATGAGCATGTGATAAATTTTTGAGAAACCTCTCCCTCTGGATTTTTTTTTTAAATAAAGGAAGAAAACTTCACATATCATTTACTTTCATTTATAAAAAAAATCACTTGATTTTGTTTCAATTTCTTGTTGTCACTTTATGTATTACATATTTTTATTTTCTGGAATGTACTGGAAATGTATTAACATTTATAATTTTTATAAACATTTTTCAAGCTTCTAGTTTTTCAGATTTCTCATTGTTTCTCAAGATTTCAGATAGTATGCACTACAATAAAAAAATCTTATTCCAGCGACTTTTCTACACGCACAGGAAACTTTGAACCTCGTTTCCGAATGGTCAAAAGGTTTTAAATTAGACTTTAATCCTGAAAAAACCAGAGTCATGGCTATTGAAAAACGAACCGTTTTCTATGATGCATTTCAGCTATATCTCGACGGAGCTCCCTTGATTATGGTAGAGCAAATGAAATATCTTGGGGTTCTTCTTGATAGTAAATTTTCGTGGAAGCAACACTTAATTTACGTATCAGAGAAATGTGACAAATTGCAGCGTGGATTAAATCGGATTGCACGCAACACGTTTGGTATAAATTCCAACGTACATTCGCTCATATATAAACAAGGAATCCCATCATAATGTATGGTTCTAGAGTTTGGGGCGCTTAAAAGGAAGGTGAATTCTAAATATCTACGACGCATACAAAGAAGGATACTTTTGCAGGTCATACTCGGATATCGTACCATAAGTTACGAGTCAGTTTATGCAATTTCTGGCTTCCCTCCAATTGATATCGTTATTCTTCATAAAATTGCCTATAAGGAAAATCTCTCTGCTTCTTACATCTCTAATTATGTCTCCATCTTTTCTACCTCATCCCTCAGAGAGAACCGATATCAATATTATTCAATTTAGGGATAAAATCAAGGATGCTTTTCCTGTTATTTGCTATACTGATGGCAGTAAAATTGATGGTAGAGTTGGTTTCGCATTTCTTGTTTTCAGAAGTGGCATTGAATCCGAGCCCTTTCAATTCAGAATTCGTGATGAATGCACAGTTTTTGTAGCTGAACTCTGATGTTTAAACTTCGCCATCAAATGGATCGCTGAACAAAAAAAGTGCAATCTCAGACTCTCTTATTTGCACCGATTCTCTATCATCCTTGGATTCTCTGAAGTGTATTTCTTCGTCTAACAACATAATCGTTGAAATCCAAAAGCAAATTAAAAGCCAGAAAGATAAAAAATATCTCAATAGCTTTTGCATTTGTTCGTGGACACACGGGCATTTATGGAAATGAGCGAACCGATTGGCTCGCAAAAGCTGCCACTAAGCGCAAAATCGACATCGACGTTAATATTCCTAAATCTTTTTACAAGAAGATTACGAGAGAAAAAATGGTGGAGTCTTGGAATCAAGAATATCTCCTTTCAAATAAAGGGAGCTTAACAAAAAAATATTTTCCATCCATTAATAAGAGACTGTCATGCCATCATTTTTATACTAATTACAAAATAACCCAATGTCTAACTGGTCATGGTAACTTTAAAAGTTATTTGTACAAATTCAATTTGGTTCCGTCATCTTCCTGCGATTGTAATATTGGTGGGGAGGAAAATGTTCAACATGTGCTTCTCCTATGTTCCAAGTTTGTCAAAGAAAGACAGATCCTAAGACTGGCTCTCAAGGACATGAATATAAATTGACCTTCAGAGTTTTACCAACTTATTTCCACTAGTAGTGCTTTCGAAAATTTCTGTAAATTTATTGTTGACATCTGTAATTCTTCATAACTGTTAAATTTTCTTCTTTTTCTTTTGTAATGTGTTACATACTTACTTCTGTAAGCCCCGTGTGATACTTTGTGGTGCACGGGGAATTTATAAATGTTCAATAAAAAAAATTAAAAAATACAATTTTATAATTAAAAATAAAATTAATATAAAATGATATTGAATTTAATAGTAATGACAAGTATATATATTAGGCATCATCAAGAATATACGTGGCGCTAGCTTCATAAGCCAGTTAACAGCCACTGGACGGGGTTATCACTTTTGTCTAGTGGTATGTTCCGCGACTACGAACGCTAGCGTCGCATTTCGATCCTGCTGGAATTCATTTGCCACATTGGTGACCAGGACGTGATATATCCTTTAGACATTCTTGTTTTAAATGCTAAATTCAAATTAAACTTTTGAATAATAAATATTAGTTATGCCAAAAAAAAGACTTAATTGATACTAAACACAGCCTATCTTTTCAACGAAACAGCCGATCTCCAAAGGCGACTAATTAATGAACAATTCAAATAAATACCTCTATCTATATCAATAATAAATATGTATGTATGCGTGTGTGGTGCTTTACAAATCAAATCGTTTGATCCAGAGGTACCAAATTTGGCACATGTATACTTTAGAGGGTAGATATATGCATCCTGGAGCATTTTTTTTGGTAAAATTTTAATTAATTCAAAAAAAATTTGAGTTTTGGTGTTTTCTCGCAATAGCTTTCATAAATATTACAGCTCAAAAATAATTTTTACGTCATCTTAAAATTTGAAACATAGCCTTTAAATGATACCAATAATACCAGCCGTGTACCGTGCTGCTAAATTTTTTCAATTTTTACTCTCTCGTATACAAAGTATTGAGAAAGTATAGCAACCGTCAAAAAATTCGAACTCTAGGTGGTCTATGTACCGAGAAGGTGGTCTATGTACCGAATTAGACCACCTTCATTTAGAAAAACACATTTTTGGAAAATGTCCGTCTGTCTATCTGTGACGAAGATAACTCAAAAATACTTTGAGCTAGATGGATGAAATATGTTATGAGTCTTTACATAAAAATTTGTAAATTTCTATCAAATTTTGAGTAAAATCTGTTCAGAGGTAGTCCGTCTGTCCGCCTGTTCGAATATAACGTAACACGATAACTACAAAAAGATGAGAGCTAGATGGATATAATTCGGTACATATGTTTAACATCTATAGTGTAGACACCTGTCAAATTTGGAGCGAAATTCTGCAACGGGTTAACTGTCTGTCGGACTATAATTACTGAAATATGTGAATGCAATGGGGCCGCGGTGGCCTGGTGGTAAGGTCTCGGCTTCGGAACCGGAGGGTTTCAGGTTCGAGACTCGATTCCACCGAAGAACCGTCGTGTAAGGGGGTCTGTTGCACGTTAAATCCGTCTTGACCAAACGTCCTCCCGCTGGTGTGGTGTGGTGTGGAGAGGGTGGTGCCAGCTCAGGTGCCGTCCTCGTCATCTGACCGCGGTTCAAAATTACGAGGTCCGTCCCAAAATAGCCCTAGTGTTGCTTCAAACGGGACGTTAATATAACTGAACTAAACTAAATGTGAATGCAATAATTGAATAACGCAATGACTTAAATGTATCAACTTTGGTATGGGATTTTGTGATTACAGTTACAGTTTTGTACCAAAGTTTTGTTTTGATCAGTCGAGAAAAATGTGTCTGAAAACGAAATTCGACGTATGGATATTATTAGCGCATGCCAGGTACTAATCGCCGAGTAAATCACCGAGGATGACATGATAGATTCAGTAAAAAAGCTAAATTCACGTCAAAAGTTAATATTTGGTAAATATTGTACAGCAATTGCCATGTAAGGCGTTACCTGACTGGCAGTTTTAATAGAGATTTTGCGAAAACGTTTTGGGAAGACCACTCTTGCTGGTTTAAAAATTGCATTTTTCGTAATTTTCAACTAGAGATAATATTATTAGAAAGAAATTCAAGCCGTTTTCATTCTTTCATCAAATATTCGATCTCGTGATTTTTTTTCATTGTTGAAAATTAAAGAAAAAGGTCCTTTACAAGGTCTGTTTAATATCTGCACATTTAACATGAAGAATAAAGTTACAATATCGCGAAGTTTAGAATATAGATGCCCCGTACATTTTCGTTTTTAATGGCGCTAGGTGTTTTGGGACTGGTCTCTATAAGAAAGGGTAATTTACACAATAAACAGAACAATTAAAATAACAAAGTTTTAATGTTTATGAAGTTGACGGAATCATGGACATGAAATTATATCCAAGTGATTTGTATGAAATAAAATGCAATCAATATTCCTGGCGAGCCAGCTGGTCGCCAAGATTAGTTACAAATACAAAAGAATGCGCGCGCTTCTAACTGCGTGTGTAAGTGTATTGGCGATCTTTTGGAAGGAAATTTAGCATAGAAATACCAAATTTGATACAGATATGCTTCAAAAAATTGAGAATATATACCGTGGAACCTTTTTATTTTTTAAAATTTTTAATTAATTATAAATTAATTGAAATTTTAAAATTTTTTTATATCATTACTGAGAATATTATTGCATAAAACTGATTTTTACAACTTAAAAATTATTCTTTTAATGATAACGGTTGAACTGTAAAACTTTTTGAGAATTTTGACAATTTGTTTAATTTTTTTCCACAATTTTTCAATAGTATATTTTAACCGCTATGATAAAATTCGAGCCATTTTCATAGATTTATCAAATATTGAACTGAATTCATTTTCTACCATGGTGGAACGCTATGAAGAAAGAGTTTGTTTATTTTTTGTGCCGTTTAAATGAAAGAAATTGAAATTCTGTTAATCTAAAGAAAATGGCACGGTGTTGTCAAGGGATTCGATTTCATTGGGAAAGTTCATGTACACCGTAAACAGAGCAGGTGAGAAACTACTAAAATGACATGGCTTTATTAGCTATCAAAATCTGAAGTTAAAATGTCCAAGATGGCTTTAATGTTTAATACAATTTGAGGTTTAAAATTGTCTAAAGTATCAAGATGGCTTTAATGTCTAATATAGTTTGAAGTTTATAAATGCTTTTTTTCAAGAAACCATAAACATCAAATTAAGAATAATAAATTTAATTGAAATCAAAAACAACCAATATTCCCGTAGAACCAGATGGTCTTCAAAGACGGTTTCTTAAGGAATAATTTTAATGCTAAGATATTGATTCAATTTTCTTGAAATAGGAAATTAAATTTCGTTAAAAATTTAGAATATAAGATCAAATCAAATACAAAGGACTCCCGTTTAACGGAGAAAAACGATCCCTGTAATAAAGAATCTTTGCGTATTCGGACAAATTTAGACATGTGTAAATATAATACGAAATTGAACTGTCTAAATTTCTCATGAAGTGCGTGTCATTTTGAAATATTATTTCGTTCCGAATAGAATGTTAGGGATTATTTAATTAATTTTAAATATGCACTACCTTTCGACAACTAGCTTTCACACAATACGTCAAGTCTTAAGTTACGTCTTATTAGTTTAGTTATGCCAACCAATTTTGTTAAATTACATCATATACCAACAAATGTATTATTTTGAACCCCATTAGCACAGTGAATAGAGGATTCTGCCTACTAAGCCATGCGCTTAAAGTAGCGAGTGAAATTGGTAAAATGGGTCCCGCTAATGAGACCGGGCTGTCTTAAGAGTTTATGTCTCGGGAATGGAGGATGGCGGGAGGCAAGACACCATTGAGGATATATCTAGATGTAATATGCTTATAATGAAGCAAAAATTTAGGAAATCGTTATACTGGTAGAAGTTGGTAGATAATATCGTGTGTGTGTGTGTGTGTGTGTTTTCTTCGAATGTACAGTGGAATAGTATTTTTGAAATCTTTCTAAAATAGTGGACGGTGCGACAATTGATACCTTAAATTTTCTTTTGAAATAAAAATTGATAAAATTGGTAGAATAATGTAGGTGGGGGTGATATGCCGGCGTCCTGGCATAGGAGTAGCGCGTCTTCCTCGTGATCTGGGCGTCCCGGGTTCGAGTTTGGGCATGGTTGTTCTTTCGTTGTCCTATCTGTGAGACGTGTGAATGTGCCCTCCTGTAAAAAGGGATTGTGCAAGCGAATGAGTGATGCGTGAGTAGCTAAGTCGTTCTCTTGGCCCTAGTTGGCGCTACTATAGAAACAAGAGACGCACCCCCTCAGGCTTAAACTCGGCTGTCTCTGACGGCGGGGCTTGTCCGTGGCAAGTGCCATAATTACAAACAAACAAAAAGGTGGGGGTAATATAGTTTTATCTTTTTTTTTTCACTACAGAGAATGGACAGAAATGTTTTTGATATTTTTTATTGGGAATTAGGTATTGTTCTGATTAGGAATTAGGTATTTTTCATTTCCTTCTATTAGCTTACACTCTATATATATCTTGTTCAAATTTTCAGTCGTTAATAAAATATTTCAAATTTTCAATCGTTAACAAATTTTTATTCATCCACTCAAGTTCAAATACAATTTTTTAAACTTGTAGTGGATGACATTTGATGTTAATACAGTTTTTTTCAAATATTAATTAATTAAATTTGTCCAGTAATTTCTATTTGGTCGCCAAACTTGCCAATTCCGTCGCCATGTCGCCAAATAGTCGCTAAGTTTTCGCCATATTTATATCAATTTCAGACATATTTATATCAATTGTAATTATTTAATAAAAAGTAACTAATATAAAAAAATTTTTTTGACCTCAGTAGGAATTGACTTAATTTTTTTTATATTACTTGTTTATTGGGAATTAGGTATTAAGTGTTGGTTTTTATTGGGAATTAGGTATTAGGATAGAAGATCAGTAATGATTTATATACGGATTATAAAACTTGCTGAAGGTGATATGTTAATTCAGAAATGGGAAATTCTGCTTTGATACTTTCTCATCCAGAGCATAAAGTGTTTTTGCGATTTTTCTCGAAAATGGTGGGTGATAAGAATCCAATGATGTCTTATCCAGAGGTTATGAGCTTTTATATGGAGAAAAAATCGACTAAATCAGTCCAATAGTCAGGATTGGGGAAATGGTCCTTTCGCTCACTCTTTATTTGAAACATATAGATAAAATTATAACATTTAACAGATAAATAAAAATAATTTTCTCTTATATCATTAAAGATGCTTCAAGTTGGTGGAAAATGTTTTTTGGAATTTCCCTTTTGACTGATTGAAACTGACAATTAGAACACAACTACAATTTTCGGAAAAGACGACATATAATGTTTTTTCTTTGTCGTATACATAGCATAGGAATAGTATAGAAATCGATATTTTGATAAATCTCCAGGTTTTAGATCTTCCTAAATTCAAAAAACACTTTTTTTTAAATGTCCGTCTCTCTGTCTGTGACAAAGATAAAATCGTTTTGAGCTAGACGGTTAAAACTCAGTAAGGGGTCTTTAGACCGAATTAGTCAATTTCTCTCAAATTTTGACCAAAGTCAGTGCTGAGGAAGCCAGTCTGTCCGCTTGTTCGGGTAAAAGTTAGCACGATAACTTTAAAACCTAGAGAGCTAGATAGATAAAATTCGGTACACAAATTTAACATCTGTGGTGTAGACCAGTGTCACATTATGAGCCGAATCCGCTAGGATTAACAGTTTGTCTGTCTGTACTATCAGAAACATTTAAACACGATAATTAAAAAAAACGCAATGACTTAAAAATATTAAATTGGGTATGGGATTTTGTGAGTCAAATTTTCTTTTCTGTCGGTTGATAGAAACATGCCCAAAACACGAATTTGATTTTTCAATTATATTAACGGCCTTCCAGGAATTAATCACCAAATAACTCGCCAAAGACGACCCGAGAGAGTTGATAAAAATGCTAAATTATCGCCAAAAGTTACTATTTTGTAGCTATTGCACGCCAGTAGCATATAAGGCGTTCTCTGGCATGACAAATTTATTTGAGGTAATGCTAGAAAGTTTTGAATACTCCCGCTAGTTATTATTAATTAATTATTTATTCGAGTTATCAGGCTTTGATGCATGTAGATGTACAAGTCAACAAACGATCAACATATCGACCGTTTGCCCTTCAGACATTAAATTTGCATACTAAATTTCGTTAATCAAAGTTGTTGGTTGTTCGAGTTAACGCGTTTACATGCGAGAAAAATTATAGATAGGAAACTATCAATTCCTTGTCAAATTTGATTCAAAATTTAATACCAATCTATATTTTAAATGTTGAATCTGTGTATAAAATTCAGCAATTTTATTTATCTTTCTCCTTAAAGTTGTCATTTAATATATTCACTTGTTCTCAGACAAAAAGACAAAATGGGATTGCGTCATATTTCATTCGTTTAACTCAAAGTGTTGTTATATTATCGTTCTCACAGATAAACATACAAACTTATAGACCAAAAATAATTCAAAAAATGTGATTGCCGGTCTTGGAAAGGTCAAAAATCAGAAATTCGTTAAGAACACGAGTTCGAAAAATTTAATGATTACAATATCTTCTCTTTGAATACTTCATAAAGTAAAAAATTATAATGGTAACGGAAAAATGAACATAAAAATGGCGATAAAAAATATCTCTTCTGTATGTCCTTAATACGAATATAGGATTTTTATGTAATTTTGATGAAATTTTCTACAAGAGGAAAATAAATGTCAACTTTTCAAAGTCCTAACATTTTAAAAATATAATTAATAGAAAATGAAACAAGTTATTGGTATTTTCAAATATATTTTACGAAAATATTGCCGCACACACCAGATATTTATATTATCTTTAAATCTAAAAAAATAATATTTTTTTAATACTAGTTTTATTTCCATGTCATGTCTTCTTTTATTAAAAAATAAATTAATACGAACTCATTTTGTAACGATAAATTTATGGTTATGATGAAATTCAAATTAAACTATCGCAAATTCTATGTCGTGGTTTTTTTTTGTCAGTGTTAAAGTTAAGATTAAAAAAAAACATTGTTTACTTTGTACATTAACTCCGAAATTGGATTTTTATTTCTGCTTTTATTTCGTTTTAAACATCTAATCGCGTGCTTTAGCTCTTTTTAAATTTAAGATTAAAAAATTGCTTTCTTTTCCCATTAACTCCGAATTGGGATTTTCAGCTTTTATTTCACATTATAAGCACGAGCAAAAATTTATTATCATGTGAGAATATTATGTTGTTTTACTTTAAGGTTTCTGAAGCCTCAAAATGTACGGGCAGAAAATTGGCGATTTATCGCTTTTAAGGTACTAGTTTTTCACTTCTAGGGTTATTAGAAAATGATAAAATAGGTTGTCACATTTGGCGACTTATCGCCAAAAAAAGTTATAAATTGTAGCTCATGTCCCTCATGTACCCGATTCTCCCGTCTGAAGAGTCTGTCAAAACTATGCAAATCTCTAAAAACTTGCCTAAAGATTGCGACCCTGAATGAATACTAGAAATGATAACAAAAGACTTTTAGAGGTTGCAATAAAAAATTGTTTCGATTACATTTGGTGAGAAATCGCTCCAAATATTCCAACTTTGGCGACTGTACATTAATCTTAAGCCTAGTAATCATCGGTATGACTTCCCTATGAAAATTGATATTCATATCTTCTAACAAGTCTTTGTACTATCTTAAAACTTTAAAAATTGCCTTTTTAATGGTATAAACTTCATATCTATATAGTTTTCCCTTAATTTTAATAATATTTTTAATTCAATTTGATATACTATCTGAAATAATCTTTTTAAAGGCCATTGAGTGATCCATCAAAATATTGAATTGCGTGTTTTTACCAATAATTAATTCAGTTGTAGGTTTTCACACTCGCTTTTATTTCATAACTATACACTTTTTAATCTGCAATAAACTAACTCAATTAATTCAATCGTGTTTCTGTCGAATTGATACCACTTGAATTAAAAACAGTAATGTTCTCACATGATAACTTGAAATTTACGATAGCAAACTTGAATTTTTTTAAAAATCTGTAATCGTGGAATTTTGTTTAAATGAGGAGTTTATATGAAGACATCTACGTGTGTTATTTTAGAATAAATTCGTCAAATTCATATTTTTAACCTTATCAAATCAGAAAATGAAATTTTAAAGATATGCATTGAAAACTGCATTCGATTCTAATAATTTAACTGCTAAAAAAGCTAGTATTCCGGTTGAACAATCTGATCATAGTATAAAAGATTGTTGTTATCAAAAAACTACGAATCATTATGCATGGGCTTCCAAAAAAAGAAAAAAAGAACCATGAGTCTTGTAGCAAATTTAAATTGCTCAAACTCTAAGAAATCTCGCATTCCACAGAAATGTTTCAATGCGATGTAATTTAATAACCATGATTTCAATCCAGTAAAGAGAGAATAAAACGCAGACTAAACGAGCTTACTTAACAATTTTTTTACTAATGGCTTCAAAAGCAAAAGAATACGTTCCGGTAAATTGGACAAATATTAGAAAAGTTGGCAACGTCTGCCATTGAATTGAAGAAAAAATTTTTCAATCAAAATAAAGAAAAAATATATTGGTTCAATAAACTATGAAGTGGTTTAGAGTTAAAAGATCATGACCTTTAGGCTTTAAATTTAAAATAATTATTATTTATTGCAATTAATGCGCTTAAATCATTCAAATGATTATGTAAAATCATATTTGGAATAAAAAAAATCTAAGAATATTTTATTTTGAAAGTGGTGCAAGTTCCTTTTTTCATTTTTTTTGAGAAAACTAAAGGTTAAAATATTGGTTAATTCAAAAATATAAATTAATTAAGTCAAGTCTGGAAATGTTTTCTTCTAATTTGTCACTATGTAAATTAGTTAGAAAATTTTTAATCGAATTTAACAAAAATAAAGTATATTTATTGGCTATAAATGGATTTACACCATTTTCATGATTAGTCAAATTATCGTTTAATTTCAATTATGAAAAACTAAATATTACTTAATATATTCTGTGTAAATTCAATTTTTATAATTAAGCTATGCATAAAGAAAATGAATGTTTGAAAAAAAAACTCGAAAAATACTTAATTGATATTGAAGATATTTGTACCATTTTGTAGGGGATTTATTGGGGAAGGTTTTAGTATACTGAAGTCATATCAAAATAAAAAAGGAGTTTTATAATTTCGGTTTTAATTATTTTCCTACTACCATTCGCGCTAGCGTGAAACAGCAGTATCTGTGCTTTGCACTTATCATGTGCTTTGCTGTTACATGTGCGAAAAACTCAAACCACGTATGCGCAAATATCAAGAGCCGTAGTATGCATATGCGAAACATTTCTTTGCTTACGTCTGATTTTAAACTGCGTTTCCTTATGCCCCAAAAAAAAAAAGAAATCGATCCTTGGACTAACCGTTTTTCTTTAAATCGCACTTCAATTGAATTACAGGGACAGAATGAATCTCATGAGGATGGAAGATATCGCCCAGCCAATATAGTTTCCAAAGAAATATTACGAAGCAAGCAGAATTTTATTTTCATATCAGATTATACAGAGTTGATAAACAAGTGCGGAACAGTGGGTACAATGACTTATTTGTATATTTTCAAATTTTAAAACAGATTTTCTATTGTATATTTTCAGTGAATTGTTTTATCTACAAACATATTATATTTTTACCTTTTTAATAGTCTAAGTATTTCTGAATGTGGACTATAAAAATTGTTTTGTAGTTATTTCTGATGATTTTTAAATATATTTTTATGTTAGTTCGATGTTGCGTTACATGCCCATGTTATATTGGGTTTAGGCTAGACTTAACTCAAAAGCTAATTTTTCTTCTTGGATGTTATGCCACGGGCAACTCTGTGCGGGTATCGTTAATTAAAGAAATAAAATAAAAGTAGCAGTTTTTTACTTTGAACGTTAATTATATTTGAATATTGTTAAACTTAACATGTTATAATTTTGGGTTTCAATTGTTCTAAAATAATATTGACTTACTGTTTCATCTTACCTGATCCAGGATTTTAATATGAAATTATTCATTTTTGGAAGAAAAGAAGTAAATTAAGCTTGTCTTTGACAAATGAAATAAAACATATGTAACAACTTGAACACGCCACCTATATTTATGGAAATTGGACACTACTTTCATAATCAATCGCTATGCAGTTTGGTTCGTAGTTTTAATATCTAAAGCATAAAGCCTTATAAAATTTTGAATCGCATTTTTTAAAGGATTGACTGTATGTTTTTCTGCATTTTCGTTTGCATGTAAAATCAATAATTCATAATGGTGATAATTTATATCAATGAAATTCAGTATGTGATCTTATAACTATAACTGGTTCCACATCAAATTTTAGTTTCAATCGGCCTTGAAACGAGTGGAAGTGGTCTTCCAAAAACTTTATCGCATACTCTCTAATAAAGGTGTTAACCCAGAGAACACCTTGCATGGCAGTGGCGTACAGTAGTTACGCAATATTAACCTTTGGAGTGAATTTAGCACTTTTACTGAATCTATCATGTCATCCTTGGCGAGTTATTTGGCGATTCATCTGTGATATGCGGTAAATAGTATCCTATAATCAAATTTATGTTTTAGGCGCATTTTTCCTAATCGATTGAAACAAAAATTTGACCCAGAAGTGCACTTTCAGTCGCAAAATCCCATACCAAATTTGATATATTTAAGTCATTGCGTTTTTGAATTATCTCATTTACATGTTTCTGAAAGAACAGAGAGACAGACGGACAATCCCTTGTTGGATTTGGCTGAAAATTTGAAAGAAGTCTAGACTATAGATGCTAAATCTGTGTGTCCAATTTCATTTATCTAGCTGTAATCTTTTTGCAATTGTCATGCTTATATTCAAACAGCCAAGCAGATAAAATTTCTATGAGCAGAATTTGAGCAAAATTTGATAGAAATATACAAATTTAGTACAAAGTTCGTATATTAAATTTCAACTGACTAGCTCAAAGCGTTTTTGAGTTATCTTTATCACTGACAGACAGATAAACGGACATTTCCTAAAATTGCGCTTATCGAACTCAAGGAGTTCTAAAATATGGTTGGTTTGGTTATATTAACGTCCCGTTTGAAGCAACACTAGGGCTATTTTGGGACGGACCTCGTAATTTTGAACCGCGGTCAGATGACAAGGACGACACCTGAGCTGGCACCTCCCTCTCCACACCAGCGGGAGGACGTTTGATCATGACGGATTTAACGTGCAACAGACCCCCTTACACGACGGCTCTTCGGTGGAATCGGGTCACGAACCTGAAACCCTCCGGTTCCGAAGCCGAGACCTTACCACCAGGCCACCGCGGCCCTCTAAAATATGGAAATTCGTCAAAATTTCGAGTTGGAATTTTTTTACAATAACTATACTTTCTCTATACTGCTTATACGAGAAAGTGAAAAAAGACTTCCGAAATTCATATTCCTGCTACTGATTAGAAGTTCAAGATTCACGCCAAAGATCTACGTATCTGAACTATCGTTCGCCAATTGGACGCAAAGTATTCGGAATCTTAACCAAACCTGCAGTTTCAATTGGAGGGATGGTATTGAATTTTTTATTGATTTTTGCTGTAACCCAATGGTTTATCTAATGGGACCAAAATTTCATACAAATAACAATCTTATGAAGCTGAATTTATTCTTAGTAGAATTCTGCAGGCATTTTTTACTATTTAGATACATTCTTAATTATTTAAACTGATCAATGCAAATAAAAAAGCAGGCAAATGTAATAAAAACAATCTCTATTTAACGCTATCTATTGTTTATTCATTTATTATACATAGAGTTCTAGAAAATGAAACATATGTAGCAAATCGCAAAAACAAAGAAAGAATTATTATTATTTACAAAGTCATACATAAAAAAATATATACAAAAAAAAATGCAAAAATATTTCTTAAAAGTCAAGGAAAAATAAAACAATTTTTTTTTAATTTCTCGTAAAAAATGGTCAGTTAATACATTGGTGTTCTAGTGCTTTTTATTAAAGAATTCTAGCAATTAATAGAAAAAAAATCGCCAATAAATTGCACAATAATAGGCTGTTTCGTAACTTTCTGGCCAATTGCATGTGTTTAATAATACATTTATTAAAGAGTACACGAGAAAGGTTCAGGGAGACCCTAAGCGCTGGTTCATTCGAATTATATTCATTTCTGATGATTATACCGAAATTGCAATAGAAAGTTGATAAAATTTTCCATATGGTCTTACACCAAAATATTATTTTTTGTCTATATGTAAATGGAATCAGATAAAGGTAAATCTGTCTGTCTTCCCCTGAGCATGGGAGAAATGGATGAAATTTGGCTTATTGTTTTATCTTAAGAATGTAAATGCGAATCAAGTTTGTGACCACGTGCTTGTTGTTAAGAATTTGTGACAGGACTTCCCAGTGAAGTCAGTTTTATGGTAAAGAAGAAAGACTTACAAATATTTTAATTGTCTCTGAATGGATGGGAGGTTGATGACTTCTAGCCTTCGTAATGAACTTGGAGATTTTGGCGACAAAAATTATTGCTCTTAAATATTCCAGAATTTTGGCAATAGCTATATCAGGACTCTAGTTCTGGAACATTCGATGTCCTACTACGAGAGCTATGAAACCTAATACACACGGACAAGTTAGTAGTTGAATAGAAAGAATGTGTAGTGAGAAAATTCTCGGCTTGAGGCATTAATCTCCAGTGGGTTCTATCTCTAAGCTTTGTAGCGTTACAATTGTTTTTAGTGACTGACTGCTTTTGTGTGTGATATAGATTTCTGCGACTTAAGTTTTTATGTAGACTTTGGCTATGTTTTGCTACCCATGTCACTTGATTTTGGCGACAAAAATTAAGGCTTATAAATATCTGAGAATTTTGGCGATAGCTATAATTAATTAATAGCTAAAATTAGTTCTGACGCTTGTTGCAGAACATTCGATGTTCTTCTTCGGAAACTATAAAAGCAAAGATACACGAACGAGTCAGTAGTTGAGTAAAGGGAATGTGTAGTTGATTGAATTCTCGGCTTAAAGTATTAATCTCAGCGAGTTCTCTTTCAACGTTTTGAATTGTTACAGTTATTTAGCAGCGATGACTGTATTTGTGTGCTGTTGATTACTGTAGGTTCAGTGTGTGCCCATTTGGTTATGTTTTGTTATCTGTGTTTCTTTGGAATAAAGCAGCGTTATCCGTAACTGAGACATCTGCAATTTTCAGAAGTAAAAAAGAAGTCAATATCCGTTGTTGAGACAGCAGCACTTACTAATGGATGGCGGATTTTCCCCGTAATTTCATTTTTATAAATGTTAAAGCGAAAATCTTAAAACCCAATAAGTTAGATGTATGAATTTTTGTATGAGATGTTATCGCCAATACTGCTGTTTATCGTCAATATTTGGACCCAATCATCTTATAATAAATTATCGAAAATGCTTATTCCATTTTCCATTCTATGATACGAAGTTAAACACAAAACGCGCCATATTGTGGAAGCATATAAGAAAGCCGGAGGAGGACAGCCCACTTGGTCTGAGTTCTATTAAAATCTATAAAAACAACAACTAAAATTAAATTTTTGATATTTATTTTAATTATGAGCGACTCACAAATGAAATTAAAAGGATATAATAATCTGAGAACCAATGAAAAATATTAAAGAAATGCAAAATATTATATGTCCATAGAGCATCGTATCAAAATAATAAAAGCTGTAAATACCTATTTAAGTTATTCTTTGATGTTTCAAAATTATTTAAATGGAATTCAATTTGCATTATTTTTCCATTTCGAATATCCTTTAATTAAAATTCGGAATGCTTTTAGATGTATAGACAAAACTATTTAATTAAAGTGTTAAAAACCATATATTTGATTAAAAATATTTTTATTAAAAATAAGCCATTTTTAATTATTTTGAAAAATTTTAGAATCTAAATCATTTTTCTAAAAATAAGAGATTTTTAATTGATTTTATTAGTCCTTAAAAGGATTTTTAAAAGCAATCGAAGAATTTTTTCAGAATGATTTTGTAAACATTTGGTTTATATTAATCAACTGGTTTCAACAACTAGTTTATATCGATTTTTTTACTGATAACTATTTTATCCTAAATACATTTATGGATGAATCTAATATTTTGTTGACTTTAGGACACATAAATTTTGGTTCGACTTTCGATATAAGGTTTTGTCAACAGAAATATTCGATTTCCAACAGTCTTTTAGAATGCATCAGCTCAGTTGAAATATTCTATTTTATTGCTAGAGGATGCTATCAAACAGAAAAAAAACACCCTATGATTTCCTTATTATAATTTCGGAATTTATCAAAACTATAGACTTGATCAAGTACTTGTCGAGATTGCTATATTCTTTTCAGAGATTTAAACCTTAGAGCAGAAGAATATATCTTTCAATTTCCAAAAGTAATTTACAAGAGAATTTTGCAATAAACTGTTTGAAAAAACCTTGAATAGAAAAAAGAAGAGAGAATTGGAACACTCTGTATATAGGGTACAAAGCTATTTTAAATCTGACATTTGAAATTGTTATTTCATGATTACTAACCAAGGAACTGCACGAATAGTGCAATAATGAAAAAGAAAATTAACAAAGGAGTAATTAAAAGAGTACGATAAACAATTTTTTATTTGTTACTCAAAAAATCATTTGTCCTCGTCTTCCCATTCTCTAAATATAAGGTCTTAAAATATAGCGCCATTTTAAGGAAAGTCACCAAATTTGGCAACTTTTGGCGAGAAACAGCAGGTTTTGGAAACAGTAATCAGAATGTCGATATCTTGAATATTAACGAAGTTACAGAGACTGCTCGAGAATATTCCATATTTGGCTACGTAGAAAAGTCACCAAGCTATATAAGACAAATGAGATCGAAGTTTTAAGATTACATCAGAGTTTAGTTTGTAAATCAGTAGTAGCTTTCGTCCTTAAAAGTTAAAAATTCTTTGGGTAAATTACCGTTTACCTTCTTGCCAATGCAACTTTACAGTCTGCATCTGACAAGGCATCTCTTTCTCATTTTAGATTCACATTTTCTAAGCTTCAATTATTTGTTATTCAGTACTTAATTAGTCAGTAGCATACATAATATTTTTTGGCAGGTTTTTTTCATTTTTATATTATTATACTATATATTTGTATTTTATATTAATCTGATTATTATAATTTCTGAATTAGAACCCGTTTTTCCTTTATTTATATTGCCTAAAGTAAATAAATAAATTAGAAAAATTTAAGATTTTATATCTCGATAACAGGGAGACGAGGGAATATAATTTAAGTGGCAAAATTACTTTTTACTATGCTCTTTCAATTGCTGCTTATTTAGATTATTTTCATTATTACATAAAGATATGGTTTTCTGGTTGAATAATTGAATCGACGAAAGTCGAGAAAAACAATATTCGCGAAAAGACACATAAAGGATTTGGACAAAACGCTTGTTTCAATAACTATTGTGATGTCGCATGTATGGTTAAAATGAGTTATCACTAACTAAATGTTAGAAAAACATAAAGGTATACAAAAAATTTGGATTGAAAATTAGTTTAAAAAATACATATATTCAGTATGAGTTGTCGAGTATAAAGTTGTCGAAGTATGAGTTGTCGAGTATATATTCAGTATAAAGTCGAGAAACTCTGTATTTTGCGAAAAGACAAGTAGAGGGCTTGGTTTAAAATTCTTTATCGATAAATTTGAAATTTAATCTGAAAAACAAACATAATGGCATCGAAAATTCTCTACATAGAAAAAATGTTATTGCTCTTAATTAAAGTATCCATATAAACTGAACTTCTGATATAAACCAATGTGGAACTGATATTTTTCACCAAAATAGAATGATAATGTATAGTAAAAATAAGGAAAGATAATTTTTCAGAAACTAAAAACTGAAGAAGTAAATCAAATGAGTTCTTCTTATAAAATTTTTTATATAAATTATTTATTTAAAATTAAGAAACGAGCAAATTAGGACAATTGAATTAAAAGCAAGACCATTTGTAAGATTTTTTACAATCCGGATTAAAAAAAAATTAAAACTGAAATTATGCTAAATCTAGTCAATTTTTTAAATAAATATTAGATAAAAAGTATTTTATTAATGTAAAATAATTTTTTAATCTTGTAGTTTTCAACACCGTAAAAAATTACATATTTAAAAAATTTACTATAATGTATAAAAAAAATAAGGACAAAAATAATATAAAGAAATTATTGCGAAGTATTTTGAAAGCAAAGAAAAAGAAGATTCATGACATTTTATTAAAAAAAAGGAATAAATGTATGACACTTTTTGATTCTGGGATAAAGAATCAAAGTTGAAGTTATCATGGATCTGATAACTTCATTTTAAATAGATATTGCTTTTACAACATTTCATTATTGCAACCTAAAATTTTAATAAAACCATTTATCACATTGTAACAAATTGTACATTTAGTAAAAAATAATGATAATAAATAAAAATAATTTTATAATAAAAGTTCAATAAAATTATTTTTTTTAATCAATTATTGATTTGAAAGTATAACAAGGGACAAGTTCGAGCATTTGATTCAAATTTAGAAAGAATGTGTGACTCTTTTCATTTCGAAACAAAAGATATCATGGACCTGATAACTTCATTTTAAATAGATATTGCTTTTACAACATTTCATTATTGCAACCTAAAATTTTAATAAAACCATTTATCATATTGTAATAAATTGAACATTTAGTAAAAATAATGCTAATAAATTGAAATAATTTTATATCAACTGCAACAAGAGGTAATTTAGAACATTTCATTTAAATTTGGAACGAATGTGTGGCGCTATTTGACTTCGAAACAGTCTAAAATCCGAATTGACCTTTTAATACTAAATAGTAACGCAAAGGACATTATGGGGTATTTTATTCAAAACAATTCGCGATATTTTTTGATTCGGAAAAAAAGAATATAAAATCTTGATCGGTTTTATTAATACTAAAGATGACATTTCATACTACGCATTTCGGCCTCATTTAAATTAGGAAATTCTTAACATTTTTAATCGGAATCAAGAAATTTTTAGCTGAAATGTTTTTTTTATTTAATTTACTGTGTACTACCGACAAGTTTATTTTATAAATAAAATTTCAACTTTCTATTTGAAAAATAAAATAAATAAGCTATATGTCCAGTATGTCGGACATTTCATCACAATGATAAAATCTAATCAAGAGGTCGGAAATTTGATCTTTTGATATTTGATTTATTAAAAGTTTTTAAATAAACAAATTCAGTTTCCAACACAGAAAAATAATGCAGTTGAAAGCATAACACTAAGTTGGTTTACTTTATATGTTAAATATATCAACATATTTCAGGTCAAATGCATTTTTCTAAAAAGAAGTGAAATATTGCGCAAAAAAAATCATTATAAGAAGTTTACCAATGGGTAATAAAATATTTCAGAAATATGTCAGGTTGTAAAAATAGATAAAACTTAAATAGTAATTAAATAAGCAGAACTCATTATAGAATATATTAGATACTGAATATTTCATCTTAATCGCTGTAAAGTGAAAATATTATAAAAAGGCGGAAACTTGATATTTTTCTAAACATTTTACAATTAAAATATATTTTTCCCTAATGCGTTTTTAAAAGAAAATAAATTAAAAAAAACATTAGAAGTACAACAGAACTCAAAATATGAACCGAGCCGACTTTTCCGATATAGCAGATATTTAATTCCAAATCAAAATTTTCTACAAAAAAGAGAGGAAAAATTGCATATAGTTCATTGTAAAAATATTTTCTAAGAAATAATAAGACGCTGTTTCTAAAATAAAAATAAATAAAATGCAAATAATAACTAAAAAATTAAAAATCGTCACAGATTTTGTATACATAAATACGTCAGAGTTTTAGAAAAATTAAAATTAATTCTTCCAAAAATTATATTAATGTAAATAATATTAATCAACTAAATAATACCATGTAATTTCATCTCTTAATAAATAAATAATTACAAAGTCGATATTTATTGAAATGCATTGTCCGAAAAAATTAATATTGTAATAAACTATTTATTTAGAAAAAAAAATAAACAATACTTACCATATAACTGTGTCCAGACAGTTGAAACCTTTTCAACCGTTGGTATTTCATATTTCAGATGTTTTGCTTCCGCTTTAGAAATATTACGAATTCCATTCGCCTCAGTTGTAGAGATAGCGTTAGACTGTGTTATTGAATCTATCTCTTGCTCGTCCATATCGAAATAATTCCCATACAAATCGTTTACTTGCATTTTATTCGGATACTTTTTCGGATACAATTTCTATATCGTTAGTTTAATACTGCAATTAAAAAAAAGCTATTTCTTTTACTGCAGTTTACATAACTTTTTAAACATTCCAATGTCGGTTAAAGAAATAATGAACTTTGAATGTTTAAGATTTCAAATACTTGAATTGATTTCTGATATTTCTCAAATATTTTGCTTTAGAATATAAATTTTATCTTACTTATTTGTTTGAGAGAGAATAAATTTATTTAAAATTTAACATTAATTGAAAATGAAAGTCTCAAAATTTTCTTTTTCCGTTGTATAATCCTGTTAAAACGATTTATGTCAAAGAAGTGACTTTAAAAAGATATTTTAAAACGTAACTATCAAAAGATGTTTCATTATTACACATATAAAGATATTTGAATATATTCTCAATTCTGTGTTTAAAATTTTTTTCAATGAAACAGATGTTAATCTAAAGACAATAATTTTTAAAACAAATTGAAAGTTTCTTTAGCTTTAGATATATAATAATAATAACAAAACGATTTCTAATTCAGAATTTGATTTATCATTTTTTAGAAATTCTATATTTATTCTTATTATTCGTCAAATATACTCTAAAAGAATATCTTCCTTCAAACTACAGATTAATAAATCTAAACCATAAAGTCCTTCTTTTTCTTCAAACTACTTTTCTACCGCTAACGATAGTTTATCTAGATCTTTTAAAAATAAATTGGTGATCGCTTTTCCGCAAGTTACTTTCTTCTCTAAAAGTTTCGAATTCGTTATTTTGTCGCTAATAGATATTCTACCAAAAGATCAAGCTCGGCTGATGCTTTGGAGGCCCGAAGCGCGCAATTGATAACGTTCGTCTAGAAATTCACCGAAGAGATGCTACGCTTGATCGGAGGGTTGCAACAAGAAGACAACTGTCCTGAAAGGAAGCCATATTTGGCGATTTTGGTTCTCAAAAAGTTTTGAAGGAACGCCAAGGAGAGTTTACACTGTTTCAAGAGATTTAAAAACCCCGGAAATCGATACGCCGAGAGTTTTGTGAAAGAAACGTTTCTCCTATTAAAACTGGAATTCTTAGGATGTATTTGGTTGGATTTATATTGCAGTTGTTTTTTGAAACTTTTACCATTTGGAATCAGAATTTCAATTGAAGTTATAATCGAAATATTTTTCAAATCGATATATAGATATAGATTTTAAATTTTGCTTCGCTCTAACGAATTTTTAAATTTTACTGAATCAATATCGATGATAAATGTTAACTTATTTTTAAGGATAATTTTTATTATCACACAACGCATTGATATATGTTTATACTTTTTAATTTATTCTGAATAATTTAAGGATTAATTAACATAATTAATTACTTTTCTGTAATTCCGGATATGACAGAGGAGCGTTTTTAATAAAGAGATTTTGATTGGCAATTATAGCCTATAAATCTGATCACTTTAAACGAGCTATTCAGTATATATATAAATTTATTTCGTGCATCTTGGAAACGGCACACACGGTTTGGATCAAATGTTTTATTTAGATAAGGGTTTTGCTTTTTAAGTTTTTCTTTATAAGTATCCTTCTAGAAAAGCTGGAATTTTACACACACACACACACACAATATATATATATATATATTTTTATCAAAGTCATTTTTATAATGGTTTTTCTTTTATTTAAAAAACCCATTTTTTAATAAAAACAATTTTTGTTTCGAAATGTGAGCAGTGCAGTATAATGAATGACAAACACCGTGGCTAACTCGTGTGCTGCCAGTACTCGGTTCGAATCGCGCTTTTTGCTTTATTTTTTTACTTATGTATTCATATTTAATATTTTTTCTATTTAAGTTTATCTATATAGGTGTCTTTCCTAAAAAAACGCGATTTAACCGCCAAAAAAAAAATCACATTTTTTATAACTGATTATTACAGCTTTTTTCTATCTGCTCTCATGCTGGCAATGTCATTTAGCGACATCTCAGAACCGATTTCACCATGGTAAAACTGAGTGTATGTTCTAAAATATAATTATTGATAGATAAACTATAAAATGGATAGTGCAATATAACATATTGTTTCGAATAAGGTAAGATCAAAGCAAAGAAGATATATTGAAGGTAAGATTGAAAAATAGCACAAGCAGCACAGACAAGGCACGTCCGTTCACTGCGCGATACAAGAGCAGATCAGCGAAAAAGAGGGAGAAATTAGTTATCCCTAGTTTTATACACCATGAGATTTTGATAGGGATTTCTCTACACGCGCCGATTTAGACAAGGTAAACACAGGGATCTTTTAGAAGAATTTGTTTAGTTCTGCAATTTCTTGTCTCTTCTCTCGGAGCGTGGGAACCAATGACGAAAGCATTTTTACAAAGCTTCAGTTGAATTAA
>JAPMOR010068303.1:5507-26156 GCA_026543865.1 Argiope aurantia | reverse complement strand
AAATCTGGGTGCCATGCACGCCAACTTTTCCAGTTCGTGCCTGGAGGACTCTAGTCAGCAGAAATTAACATTTTACCTCAGATTTAAGAAAAAAGTTGTTTAATTTATCACGAACTGCATTGAGGGAAAAAAATTTTTTTGTCTGCCTTCCAACTTTTGCTTTCTTTGACTTGAATGAGAAAGGTGAAATTGTCATTTTTTTTTCCGGAGAAAAATGCATACATCAAAGATGGCTGAAAACACGAAAAAAAATTAACCCTT
The DNA here is from genome assembly GCA_026543865.1 of Argiope aurantia. Taxonomy (NCBI): domain Eukaryota; kingdom Metazoa; phylum Arthropoda; class Arachnida; order Araneae; family Araneidae; genus Argiope; species Argiope aurantia. Next base: position 25,895 of record JAPMOR010068303.1, on the reverse strand, counting down.
TGTTTCTTTAATTCGTTTAGTTCCCAAAAGAAGAGCTGCATATTTTTAGAAGTTGATGGACGTGATGTAAAATAAGAATTTCAAAGTTTTATATAAGAAAAAAAAATTTTGTTACTTATTTGTGTAAATATTTTTCGTGGTTCATACTCAAGAAAATTTTATTTTTTATTTAATTTATTTAAAATTTTATTTAAAATAGAATAAAAATTTATCAAATGTCTGGTTCATTTTTATTTGCCTAGAGGGCGCTTTTTGTTTTTGTAATTTCCCGTGAAATAGCTTTTGTATTGTTGAGTATTAGTGTTTTTCAAATTCTGTGGAGAAATCGAGCAAAAGACAAGTGTAAGTCGTGATGCTTGAAATTTTTTAGAGAAAGGAAGCTGCTAATATTAAAAATGTTTGTTTCTTGTATTTTTGTCTTCAAAATTTGTAAAAGAATAGAAAATATAAGAATTGTTTGATAATGTTTTCTTTCGAAATTGTGTTTCTTTTTGGAAAATTACGAAACAATTAAAAAGCATTCTTTCGAAATCACAAAAAATTAAAGAGATGATATACAGAGTGATTCAAAAGTTCATTAATATTTGAAAATTCAATAATTTATTGAATAATATCGATAGAGGGAAAATTGACATGCATGCTTGAAATGACTCAGGGTTTTATTGAAATCAAAAAAGTGCAAGAAACGACCAATAGATGGCTCTTCATGTGATAACAGGAACAATAATTAGCATAATACCGGGTTTATATTCGGCCAGTTATTACACGGTCAGCAGGCAGCGCATGCGTAGAAAGGTTGAAAAATTCTGTTTGGTCGATGGCAAGTAATTATCCCGACGGGACAACAACATGCAGCTGTATTGTATTTTCTTCTTACTGCGCATGCGTTTGTAGAATTTGGCTATTTTTTTTTTGGCGTGAAAAAAACTGATCATTTATCATAGATCAATTCCGACATTTTTTGCTCTTTGTTCTTTCTGATGCGAGGTTGTGTGTGCTTTTTTTTTCATTCCATTTGTCATTTTTTTATAGTTTTCCAAATTTAAGAATGTTGACTTTCTTTTTATTTTACCATATTTTTTTGTGTAAATATTCATAATTTTAAACGATACGCAGTAAAAAAGAAAAATTCCGGGACGCGAAAACGACAATTTATAGCCAAGAATCTTGGGATGCCTGAATCTATTTTATGAAATTGTGGCAAACAAGAATCAGTCCCTCTCTGCACATGCACTGCCTACTGGCCGAGTGTAAACCTGACATTACAATTGAATTCTTTAACAAAGACTATGATCTTCATAAAAATGCTCAAGATGTCGGCCGTCTTTCACCAATAATACATGTGGTCCTGCGACAATATTGTGAACAGCATTGTACAGCATATCTGAAGAAGTGATGATAAATTATTGACGGATGTTGTCTTTTAACATCCTTAATGATGTCGGATGATCTCTGCGTACTTCTACTTTAAGTAACCCCTCAAGCAATAATTACACGGATTAAGATCTGGAGACCTTGGAGGTCACGCATGAAGAAAGCAGCAGCGTAGCAAGCGATCCTAATCAAACGATGTATGCAAGCGATCTTTTATACGTGTAGCAATATGGAATGGAGCGTCATTCTGCATAAAAGTCATTCTTCCAGCAGGTGTTTATCAGCCAGCTATTCTGTAACATATTGGTGTACCTTACAACTGTCACGGTCCTAGTTTTAAAGCTAGTTTCCTCGAAGAAAAAGAATCCAATCAAGATAAATGGGGTAAATTCGCACCACACTATGACTTTCTCGTCTTGCAATGGGGTTCTAATGACAGTTCAAGGATTTTCGAAAGCCCGAATTCTGCAGTTGTGGGAGTTTACAGACCCTCAGAGTATGAAATGGGCTTCGTCGGCCCACAACATATTAGACAGCCTATTGTCATCTTTCTCGTTTTTTTTTATTTTAATAAAACCTCATGTCATCTTAATCATATGTGTCAGTTTTCACCTCTTTACCTACATTATTCAGTGAATTATTAAATTTTCAAATGTTAACAAACTTTTGAATCACCCTTAAACTATAATCTATCATCGATTAAAACAGAATTTTTTGAAAGTCGAAGATACCCTAATACAAAAATTATAAGCTTGCCATCTGACATTAAAAAACTCTAAAGCTTAAATCTAAGCCAAATTCTAAGCGTAGGCGTCGAAATTATTATAATATTAATGACTCATTATTCAGAAAATCGTACCTGAAATTTCTGTGAATTCTTTGTTTAAATTGTTCTAAATTGTATATGGAAATATATTTTTATCTTTTGGCAGTCAGCAACTTAAGAATTTATTTGAAAGACGATAAAAATGAATAGGAAGTGTTGAATATAGATTCATAACTGAATGTTAACTATAATTATAAATGTTTTGATCATTAACTATGAACGGAAAATTTACAGCACAAGTTCACACTGAATACTATGTTTTGGTAATTAATTGAGAATGAAACGATTGCAATATATCTGAATAGTAACTCTAATTGTACTGTTTTAGTAATTGTTTATGTTTTGGTAACTATAATCATTGTTTATTTGTTTAAATAAGTAGGCAGGGATTTTTTCATTGCTAGTTTTATTTTGTGACGTTGTTTTCTTATGATACTTAGGAGGTGGTTTCTCTAAATAAGTATAATTTATGCATATGATATTTTTATTTCTGCTGACTTAAGCAATATCTATAAATTTAAAATAATTAGAAAAACCAAAAAGTCAGTTACTCAAGCCCACTCACTGATATGATTTTGGCTAATTCTTATTTCATATGAAAATTCATGATAATCCATGTTCGTCTAACTCTCCTCGCCCCCTATCAAGAGGAAACTAAAAATTCTGCTTCAATGTACATACAATCTGAAAAAAAAAGAAAAGTGACAGAGTACTTCATTCTCAATCAACGTACCAATTTTACCAATTTTTGTTTCATATGAAAACTTATGGTCATCATCAAAAGTTAAATACCCCTCACTACATGATATGTTTCATGATATCACAGAATAAAACTTTGGTAACCTCCCAGCTTTAATTGCCCACCCTCCAACAGCGATTTTGTCAATTATTTTTAATATTTTACAAACTAGCTAAACAATAAAAATGTTCCATTTTTATTATGCAGATACAATTTAAAATAAAACTGTCTTCAATTATTAGAAAATGTAGTACTTCAAAATGGTTGTATGACATGTATTAGAAAGTTCAACGTATCTAAACTGACATAAGAGACAAATTTTAGCCCACAGAAACCTGTAACTGGAAGTATCTGAAAGACGAGATATCTCGTCGGTAGCGTTGAAAGTGTTAAAGAATAAAATTAGATGAGGGGTGGAAATGGGAGGAGTGGCGATTTTATTCAGGTTCTGGAATTTCCAGACTATTTTTGCATTTTAACCCGTTACTGGAAACATGAATTTCCTCACGCGGAGTCAAAGTGACTCGATTGTTATTTTCCTTTTTTGTCTCTTGTAAATAGCACTGGAATTTATTTTGGAAAAACAATACATTCTGGAAATTATGCAGTAACCAAAAATATTAAATGATCGAAAGATATTTTAAGAAAAACCGAAACAATTTTTTAATAAGTGTTTATTTACTTTGTTTAAATATTACGGAATTAAAATAATGTTAATAGCTGTTAAAATTTGACAAACAAAAATGAAGAATACCATATTTAAAAAAAAATATGTTGAGAATATTTCTTTATTCCTTTTACATTATTCAAATTGAGAGCAGTTTCACAGACATGGAATCGACGACTGCTTAAATAACAACAAAAACTTTGAAAAAGAATAACTCGGTTATAAACACGTGTTCATACTTAGACTTTTGCCAACACACTTCTGAAAGAACAATTTGAAAGTACCGAGGAGATGATTGTATTCAAGGACAAAAAACCCACGTGATAATAGCAGTAATTTTGACTACCTTCTCCAGTTACGAGTTAATTTTGTACTTCAGTGGTAAAATATTCAATTTCCAATTTTGCCTATTTTAATTATTTCATCGTATTTGAATTACCCCTGCTATATCTTTGGATAAACAAGCAGAAATTATCTACTTCAAATCTTCTCACATACCGACTGATAAAACTGTGGACTTTGGATAAGTTTAGAGTTTTGCCAGTCTATCTCAAGAATGTGTATTTTGGCCCTTTTTTTCACAATCTTTTGAAACTAAAATTCAACACAAAGCTACAATTGCAGTTACAAGATCATATTACGAAATTCATTAATTTAAACCCTTAGTTTTTTTTTGAGTTATTGAGTTTACACGCTTGCGAAAGTACAGGTTAACAGTCGACTACCACAGATTTGATTCGTAATTTCATAAGAATCTACAATTTAAATCCTAATTCTGCGACTTGAATTCTAATTGTCCAATGATTTATGCTTTTTAGCTATCAAGTTCACTTGTACTTCAAAAGTATGACATGCAGACTTTGTTTAATAAACTTCATTCAAAATGTGATTGAAATATACAATTGTAACAACAAATAAATAACAACGTATAACAAATTTCATTCGTCTAGCACAAAACAATTTTGAGTTATCATGATTAATATACAGTATAAAAGATATACAGTACACTCCCGAGTATACGGTTCGCAACTAGTCATAGTCATATCACTGAATCTCCGATCCACCCGAAGGCAGACGGATAAAGAAAAACTGAATAACCGGACCGCCGCAACAGCAACACTGGCGGGAACTTAATTGAGTCCTAAGGGCCATCACCGGCCAAGGTATAACCCTTCCCTGAAGGAAGTACGTCCCGTCATCGATGGGAGGAACCAGATCCCCCACCTTTTTGTGTACCCTCCAGGATGGCGAGATCCAACCACCATACTGGAAGCATATCATCCTCTTTTCAAGGTGCCCCCCTCAGAGGTTCCGGTTCGCGACTATCCGGCTTCCCGGCCTTGTTTTCTCTCATCGTAATTAAATCAGAAAGGCAAAGGCAGTCATCTATTAAGGACTTTTTCAAAAATTAAAAACTGTAAGTTTTTGCTCTTATCTTAGGGTTACCTTTTAATATCTGTGTAATCGCTTATCAGTGAAAAGTAAAATCAGTTTCCCTTAAACATCAGGATGTTAGTTAATGTTTTGCTTCCTGCATTTAAATTGGGTATTACAGAATTTATGTTAAAATGTGAACAGTTTATATCTTTTAATTTACTTTCCATCTAATAAGTTCTTAAAACGGGCAGTGCGGTATATAAACATATATAAACGACCAGTACAGATCCTTCTATTTGAACTCGACATATTACCGGCAACTGCTTCTGTGGTTCACTAGACCGCAGTCGCGTTCAGATTCTACATGGCTTGAGACGAATGAAGGGCTTACTACTCAATAAGATGTGAGAAAATACGTATTATAACAGTAAGTTTGGGTGCAAAGAAATGAGGTCATAGAACTCCGGTTTATCCGGCGTTTTTGTTATCCGGACTAGCTGCCAACCAAGGGCCGGGATAACCTGGTTGGTAGAACGTTGGATTCGCGTCCGTTGGGTTGCGAGTTCGAACACCGCTGGCCTAAGATTCCCCGCGGGCTTGGTGGCTAACGCGCGTATCTGTCGTGGTCACAAAGTCCTCCATGTCGAGAGTAATACCACTGGGGGTATTGGATCAGAGGTGATCGTTCTCTGATACAGGTTTAAATTACGATCTGTGGATGAGTGAATGAAACACGAAAATGAAGTCCGCCCCGTAAAACGGGTTGTGACGTGTATGTAATTAAGTCGTACTCTTGGCCCAAGATACCAAGTCGTATTCTTGACCCTTAAGATCAAAAAACTAGAGGAATTCCCTCTTAGGCTTAAATTGGTTGTCTTCGAACAGCGGGCTTGTCCATGGCAAGTGCCATAAGTAACAACAACCTGTTAGCCACATTAGGCTGGATACTCAGGAGTGTACTATAACACCAAGATGTATTTTTCGAACTCAGGAAGTTCTAAAACGGGAGTATTCAATAAAATCTCAAGTTCGATTTTTTTTTTTTTTTTTTACTTTTACAATATTTTCTCTATACTTCTTATACGAAAGGATTGAATTCAAAGAAACTGAATGCAATTGTTTAAAAAATTAATTACACAATTTATAACATTGCAGGCTGTAAATTCTTTCGTCATTAATGTAAGGAAAAAAAAAACTTTTTATATTACTGTATCCCTCTGATTGCAGAGTATATGTTCACGAATTTTTAATTAACCCTTGCATTTAAGGCATATCAAAAGTGCTATCTAATTGTCCTTGTCGGGCATCATTAAATGGGAAGATTTCTCGCCATGTAATGATGGACAAATACTAACATCATTACGACATTTAAACACTTTTTCTTTAAGAGGTCTCAGGACTCTTAGCAATAATCCGTGAAAGCTAAAAACCATCCTTTTTCCAAACCAATCTAATTTACAAAAGAAACAGTTGTAAAATTTGTATATTCAGCCGTATAACAATCATATACAATTACATTATTTCTCATATTTTCATTTTATTTCAACAAAAAAAAATTTAAAAAGTTATAAAGAAATGTGAAACTCGGAAATCATTATTTTAATGCACACAGGGCTCTAGATTTAAAAATGGCTTAACATTTACAAAACTAATATTAGCTAGAAGAAAAATGCTCTGTTTTGAAATTACACAAATTTTTCATAAAACTTTTTGACAAAAAAGTTTCATTTCATTTATTTTTTTAAAGTTTGAAGCTTTATTGATAGTAATTTATCAGAAATGTGACCGTTTTTAAAAGCGCAGCCGACTAGATAACTCACGAAGGCCTCATCAATTAATAGTAAATTATCTAAAATGTGTCCGTTATTAAAAGCACAGCCGACTAGATTCCCTACGTGGCCTCATAAATTGATAATAATTTATCTGAAATGTGTCCGTTATTAAAGGCCCGGCCGATTAGCTTGTTCATGTGGGCCTCATCAATTAGTTCTTGAGATTTACTTAATTTTGTTTGCTTAAAATTCCTCCCCAAAAGCGCCAACCCCAAGGGGACAATATTTTAAGTAAATACCAACTTGTTAATAGAATAAGATACATCTTTTCATGTTTTTATCCCAGGAATTTCGGAGGAGAAAACAACAGGATTCAGATGTATTCTTCATATCAGTATGTTTATTTACAAAATCTAAATTTTTTTTTTTAATTTAAATATTGAAGAATTTTTTTTACTTTTAAAATTAATTCATCATTTAATCCTTTTTAGTAGTTCCCGACTAAAGAAATTATTATACGTCTTGATTTTTATAGTGAATTAAATAATTTTTAACCCGTTTTTTTCTTTCTTTAAAAAGTCTTTGATTGAAGAAATGCTAATACTGTTAAGATATTTTAAGTCAATGAAATTATTAGTGTTTATTTAAAGAATGGGTACTTATTTTCAGGTGGAAACAACTGTTAATCGGATAGAAGATTTATTAAATTTACTTCTGTAAGCCACAATAAGAATATCTGAATGATTGACATTCTTTCTGTTATGCAAAGGCTGATGTAATGAAGATAAATAAATACAAATGAATTGATCCAGCATTTTATCCACTACAAAATCTCGAACCAAAAGCTTGAAAACAATGTTTTTTTCACAAACATAATTGAAAAGGGTATATTGCATTATAGCTCTAAAGAGTTTGAGTTGTTTGGCCGGATATTTTCAACAATTTTCCTTCTAATACTCTTTTTAAGTGTTCCTTGCCACTAATATCGTGTCTTTGAACTGATTTTCCTAATTGCGTCCACAAATTTTCAATCACATTGAGATCTGGAGATTGAGGAGGGGTGTGCAATTGCATTTTATAATTATACAACAACCATAACTTAACTTTTTTAGGTATATGTTTTGGGTCATTATTTTGTTGAAACAGAGAACTTGACTCTAAACCCAAATTCTGGGCACTTTGCTTTAAATTGTTCTTCAACATATCCAAATATTTAATTTTATCCATCATTCCATCAATGAAAACTAAATTTCCCACTCCTTTAGTAGACATACAGCCCCATACAAGAAGTGAACTACCTCCATGCTTGACAGAAGGATTGGTGTTTTTAGGAAGAAGTTCAGAATTGGGCTTTCTTCGAACATAACATCGACCATCACTACCAAAAACATTAAACTTACTTTCGTCACTGAATATTACTTGATTCCAGAAGTCAGGAGGCTTTGAAATATGACTTTTAGCAAATGAAATTCTTTTCTCTCGATTTACTTTGGAAATGAATGGTTTTGTTCTGGCTACGCTGCCATTATAATTTGCTTTTTGGATTACTCTTCGAATTGTTTCTGCAGAAACACACTTTCCAATTGTTCTTGAAGTAGATGTAGCAAATTTTGTAGCACTCACCTTAGGATTGTTTGTTACCTCTCAAATAACTCTTCTCTTGGTCGTGGCACTGAGGATTTCTTTTCTTCCTCTTCCAAGTTTATTAGCAATTTGTCCCAAACATTTTATACTTCTGGATAATTTTTTGAACGCATCCATGACTGCGTTGAATTTCCCTTGCAATTTCTCATAGATATGTACCATCTCCAGGCAATCGAATAACAAGTTTCCGAATTTCAACATTTGTTTCATTTCTGGAGCTCATTATGATAACCAAAACGTTTGTTTTCGCTTGGAAATTAATGACTTCCAATTAAAGTAACAAAACAATTTTGCTTATTCATTTGAAAATAAATAATGGTAGTCAAGTCGCATATTTTATAAGGTGTATACTCAATTTTGTGACTTTGGAATTCGCAACTTTGACATAAAAATTACTGTAATAAAAATATTATTGATTTCTTCGTTTTGTTTTTTATCCTAATACTTTTGTTAATGTATATTTTGTCATTCTTATAAATATTATAAATAGGAATGTTAATATTAAAAAGAATAAATTTAAAGAAGAAAGAGTATAGTGTATACTCAATTTTGGGAGCCACTGTATATAAATAATAGGTGCCAATTTATTTCCTTATTTTAGCGTTACTTAATTTAATGAATGGTGAGAAATGGATTGGATTTTCTCGGATCTCTAATTTATTTACTTGCAATTTATTTACTGCCTTTAAAAACCAAAAATTAATTAAACGCTCCAACATTCAATCTGTTCTGCAATCTAATTTTATATCGTCTGAGTGAAAAAAAATTATTTTTTTTAAAGAAATCAAAATTTACGTTATATTAAAATTGTCTGATCTGAAAATAAATTCAATATTTAACTAACTATGATATTAAAATGGCCTTTTAAACTAGTGCTTTATAAAAATTAGATCTATAAATACAAACATATTTAATATACGGTCCCTCAAAAAGTGGGTGTTGCAAATCGACTGTGGGAATTTTTAAACTTTTGTTAATATTTCGTAAACTATTCAGAGTATGGGCACAAATTTTTAATTTCCAGTATTTTAGCCTGTCAACTTTGCTCCCATGTAAAAAATTTACTACGTCACAATTCCTTTTTTTCCCACATTTATCTTTAAAAATTCATAAAAAATATTAAATATGTGTTATTTTTGCATTTATTTTATGAGTTAAGGAAATATGAAAATTCACTTTAGGTGAGTGAAATTTTTTAAAAAAAGAAATACATGTTAGTTTCCAAGATATCGCCGAAAGTTCATAAGATTAATTTACATTGGAAGCGTCATTTAAAAAAAACCAATATAAATATCAAAATTGTTCTCAGAATTACATAAAATTTTATTGAGAGCTTAATTTTATTGCCAGAATTTGATTCATTAAAAAAATTGATAGTCACAACGGAAATTGTTTGAGGTAATAGTTAATTAACCATGTTAATTAATTCGGTTAATTAGTTCGTTTATCTCGACAAACTTGTCGCCACGAATCATTCACATTAACACCAAATTTGTGAAGATGCGATAATAAATTGTAAATTATAGAGGTATATCATTTTTTTTGTTGATAATTGTACACATATGAAGGAAATTTAACAAATAAATGAAATTAGGGTGTAACCTTAACACTAAAATTGTACATTTCTATCAAAGTAAGGAAAAAAGACGTTGAAGGGAAACATGTCTGCTATAAGTAACACGGAAGCACGATTCTGGAATCGCATCTGTCTATCTGTGACCATGACAATTCTTTGATGTCATGAGTAACATAGATGTCTAGTTCGTGGTCTTCTAAATATGTATCAAATTTTAGTTGAAATCCGCTAAACAGGAGTTTGTCTGTCTGTAGGAGTTTGTCTGGTGTGTAGTTTTATCACTAAACACATAACAGTGTGGCAATTTTAAGGCCAAATATGTGGAGGAATCGGCTGTGTGCTAGGCTCACAACTGATTCATTTGTGTGTAAACGTACTGACAATAATATAAAAAAATCAACAAAATGACATTATATATGACATTCTGCAATTTTTAAATTAAAAATTCTTAATCGGGAAATTTTATTTCTCAATTAAATTTGAAATATATAGCGAAGTTTTCCTTTTATAAAGATATATTAAACTTTTTTTTCAGTAGATGGAAATTTTTATTCGTTTTATATTATCAGCAATAATACTTATTTTATATTTTAGATATAATTATTCCATGTCTTTAACATGATTCTTAAATAACATAATTAGAAAACAAATTCATAATAATATAATCATAATTTATTTACAATTGGAATCATACAATTGATGAATATTTTTTTTCATCAGACGATTATTAAAAATATGAGCAAAATCAATGAATAAACAAAACTGTTAAAAATAAGATAAAGCTGTTTATGCCAAACGATCGTCTGCATATTTCATTAAGTATATTCAAAACAGCTTTTATAGTCTATAAATTTTTAATCGATATTATGATATTAGTTTTTCAGATACATACAGAAAAACCTCTGAAACTTCAAACCTTGAAATAAAATCATGACAATGAAGCTTTGTAACCTTTATTCCTCGAGGATTATAAAATATTCAAATAAATTAGTTTCAGACGATACGTGACATATTTTAAAATCCCTTTTAGAGACCTATTTATCATTTATCGCTGAGAGACTGTTTAGGCTTATATTTCCAAGCTTACTTTATCGTTTCCCGATATCTTGATTAAGTTTTTTTCGGAACGTGGTAAAATTCTTACTCTTTTGTTCTGAATAAATTGCCAGAAGAAAAAAAAAAAAAAAATAGAATCTTTCAATAATTTTTCTTACTTTCATGAATTTTTTAATACTTAGAACTTGTAGTTTGTTGGTGTTTGATACTGAATTTAATACTTCTCAATAGGTTTTTAGCACTAGTATAGTATAAAGTTAACTGTTTAGTAATAGTGATAGCATTTTTTAATAATAATTTTGCATTTTTGCAGAAAATATGCAAAGTTAGCTCTTATTTCTTGAAGAATTCTTCATTAACTATATTCGTTTTCCTGATATTAATTCTTTAATAATTTCTTAAACAATTCTTTATTCCTATAATATTTTACTCGATTGTTCTTGATAAAATTTCATAAAAATGATGTTTTTTTAATCATTTTCTTTATTTTTTTTCAATTCGAGAATATGTAGTTAGAAGTATTTTGATACTGAATTCAATATTTTTGATGAATTCTTTTAGCAAGCGGGTAAATAAATAATTATGATTGCATTTTAAATAAATAATTGTGGTAATTGCATTAAAATGGTTCTTAGTTATTAAAAATTTCTTTTCAGGTTACAATTCTTTAATGATTTCTTATATAATTTTTTTTATTCTGATTATAATCCTTTAATTATTTCTAAAATAAATATTAATGTGGGTATATGTTTTAATCTTTTTTTTTTTTTTTCATGCTACTTTAATTTTAAGAACCTATAATCTATCAGTTTCTGGTTCCGTATTTAGTATTTCTTAAGAAGATAAAAGACGTCGTATAACAGTTATAATATTTCGTAAAACTTATTATTATTTCATTCATAAGCATAAAATTGGTATTTAATATTTAAATAGGTTTTCAATCTGATAAAAGTTTGATCATAGAATTTGAAAAAGATAAATAGAATTCAATTGAATTCTTGTTGTCTTTGTATTTAATATTATTTAATTTCGTTAAATGATTAATTTTATTGTAATATCCGAAATATTTTTTAAAAACTTTTATTCATACACAAGAAATGAATTAAAATGGCCTTCAGATTACAGTCAATAGGTTCTTTTTTACTTACATAGTTTACTAAGATTCTACAGGTAATAAAATTATGATGGTTAATATGTAGATTGTATTACTTAAAATTTTAACTAATTAGAACTAAAATAGAATTTTGCTTTGAATTTGTTCTCAGCATGCTTCAATTTTATAAAATAGTGAATTTTATTATATAAATTGAAATATTAAATAAAAACACTTTAACAACAATTACCAGAAATAATTGAAGCTAGTCCGGTTAGAATCTACAGTTTTAATGCTTCTGGAGTCAAATGGGACACTGCATACAGCGTTTGATGTAGAAACTACATGAAGCCATTGGAGAAAGGGCATTGTAGTTATTAATCATAAATAGAGGACTTTTGAGCTACCACTTATTCTCCAACGAACTTCCAGGATTCCGATTTGGAGCAAAGTCGGAAAATTTTGGTCTGTTGAGATTCAAAAGTATCTCAACCAAATTTAAAAATACTCGAATTTAACTAAAAGAAATTTTCTCCTTTTAAAAATAATTTGATAAAGAAATTAGTTACTTTTATAATAAACAGTAAATATTTGTAAGATATAAAATTATAAACGTAGATAGCACAGAAATTTTGAAAGCAAATATTTAAAATAAGATTTATCTCTCTACAGAATAGATAATATGGGGGAAACGATACTAAGGATTAAATGTTAATCTATACTAATAATAAAGATGAATGTGTGTGTTTGCGCTCTACAGGCCAGACATAGAGCTATCAAATTTTGCACATGCATATCTTGGTAGTCAAAAATGTGCTCAGCGGAGCGATTTTTGAAATTTTTTAATCACAATGTGAATTAAATAAAAATTACGCTAATTAATTAATTTAATTTAATAAAAGTAAGTTAATAAATTAATTAAAATAATTAAAATTTAAACCAATTAATTAATGTTATCAAATAAAAATTAAACTAATTAAGTAATTTAATTAAAAATTAAACTAATTAATTTATTTAGTTTAATAAAAGTAAGTTAATCAATTAAGTAAAATAATTACAATTTAAACCAATTAATTAATTTTATCAAATAAAAATTAAACTAATAAAGTTATTTAATTAAAAATTAAGCTAATTCATTAATTTTGTTTAATAAAAGTAAGTTAATAAATTAATTAAAATAATTACAATTTAAACCAATTAATTAATTTTATCAAATAAAAATTAAACTAATAAAGTTATTTAATTAAAAATGAAGCTAATTAATTAATTTAATTGATCAAAAGATAAGCTAATTAATTACTATAAATATTTGAAATTTATATTAATTATGCATATTTACTTTTTGTGGCATGCATGAAATTAGACTCATTAACGGATTTGGTCGAAAATTTTATATACATCCCTCTTTCTGATGAAAAAACTATGTGACACATTTTTTCCATCTAGCTTTTACAATTTTTAGCTTTTGCTTTCTAATGGACCCCGATAGACGGATAGAATTCTCTTGAGCTGATTTCGGACAAAATTTTAGAATTATCTGTAAACTAGAAGCTGGTCCTATCTGGATGGGTTGTTTTCCTTCTAAAAATATCTCAGATATGATCATTACATATTATCTAACGAAAGTTGTAAGAAAATTTCATTCATATGCTTTTAAAAACCCAGCCGGAGTGGTCTCCCCAAAACTTTCTCGCATATTATTTTAAAAAGTTATCCTGGAGAACATCTTATATAGCATACAATAGTCATGAAATATACAATAGTCATGAATACAATAGTCATGAAATATACAATAGTCATGAATACAATAGTCATGAAATATACAATAGTCATGAATACAATAGTCATGAAATATACAATAGTCATGAATACAATAGTCATACAATAGTCATGAAATATTAACTTTTGGCATGAAATTAGCACTTTTGCTGAATTTATCGTGTCATCCTTGGCGAGTGTTTTCGTGATTACTCCATGACAAGAGGTTAAAAGTATCTGAAAATCGAATTTGGGCTTTAGACACGCGTTTCTCGATCGATTGAAATAAAAATTTGACACAAAACTGCACTTGTAGTCACAAAATCACATACCAAATTTGATAAATTGAAGTCATTGCGGCTCTGAGTTACCATGTTTACATGTTTCTAAAATTCAGACCAACAGATGGTCAACTTCTTGTCGGAGGTGGCTCAAAGTTTCATACATGTCTACACTATAGATATTAAATTTATGTAACAAATTTTATTCCCCAAGATCTCTTCGTTTTGCAATTACCGTGTTTATTTATATTCGAACAGCCGTTTAGGTAGACTTTCTCTAAGCTGATTTTGTTCTAAATTGGAACGAAATCTACAAATTTGGCATAAAGACGGTATACCAAATTTCATCCGTCTAGATCAAAACGTTTTTGTTCTATTTTTCACTGATAGGCGGCCTTTTCCCAAAATTGTGTTTTTCGAGAGAGAGATCTAAAATGTGGAGATTCGACGAAATCTGGTGTTCGAATTTTTTAATGATTAGTATATTTTCTCTGTAATATGTATACGAGGAGATAATAAAAAAAGGCGTATTTGTAGCGCACTTTACAAACAAATAAAAAATAACGTTAAAATTTTGGTTTCCTTTCAGTGTGATCTCCTATAATCACAATATTCATTAATCATTCAAATCAAAAGTTATTGTTAAAATCGAAATGAGACAAACTGTGATCCATTAAGAGAAAAGAAACGCAATGGAGAATGCAAAATAAAAGCAATACTGAAAGGTAATATTAGCAATAACCATCAACTGATGTGAGAATATTATGAATCGATATAATTATAAAATACTAAAGTTTCAGACCTCAGCTCATCAACCTTTGCTACAGTCCACCATAAAAATATTTAGAAAATGTGAGATTTAGACCCATAATTATATTCTTACATCAATAAAAAATTAATTTAGCATTAAAAAATCTGTCTCAGTTGTTAAACGCTATAATAGAAGAAGTATCGGATAATGATGCAGAACTAAAGGGCGGGGAAACTTTTAATTCCGCACTGATTACAGACAGCGGTGGACAATTATAAATACTGATTTCCTGGATAAACCACATTCCAAATGTATTCCTTTTTGCTTATGGCATTTGTACTTCCTCTTATACGTAGTATAAAGAAAGTATAGTAATTATCAAAAAATTCGAACTCGAGATTTTGACGAATTTCTACATTTTAGACCTCCCTACGTTCGAAAAACACATTTTTGTAAAATGCTCCTTTGTCTGTCAATCTATCTGTGACAAAAACAATTAAAAAACGCTTTGATCTAGTCGGATGAAATTTTGTATACTTTGGTCTTCATACAAAATTTGCAGAATCCTATGAAATTTTAAGAAAACTCCGTTCAGAGGAAGTCTGTCTATCCAGCTAATCGAATATAATTTAAGAGTTGAATAAATACAATTCAGTGTACAGATTTAAAGTCTGTATTATAGACCCGTATCAAATTTTGGATCACTAATTTAACAATGGATTGACAGTCTGTCGGTCTGAACTTTTAGAAATATATAAACGAGATAACTCGAAGTCAAAATTAATTAAAATAATAAATAAATCAAAAATATATTAATTAAAGATATCAAATAAATATATCGAAATACATCAAATATAAATAAAATATATCAAATATATCAAGAATTTAAACATATCATATTTTATATGTGATTTGGTAACTACAGGTGTAGTTTTGTGTCAAATTTTTATTTTAGTCGGCCAGGAAAAACATCTAAAACGCAAGTTCGATTGTCGGACGCTATTAACAGCATACCAGGGATTAATCGCCAATTTACTCGCCAATGACGACACGATAGATTCAGTAGATATGCTAAATTCACGCCAACGTTTCGGCAATGCTATGCTAAGGATGAAACCTTTATTAGAGAGTATGCGAGAAAGTTTTGGGGGGGACTACACCCACTCGTTGTTAGGTTGGATTCATAGATCTTTTATGTCTTGAATATTGTGCTTTTCGAACTAAAAAAAAATTCCGAAACTTCTAACATTCATCAAAATTTCGGATTTTAATTTTTTTTTTATTGATTATATCACTTTACTTATTTCAAATCTGATAAAGTAAAAACGTGTCATTGTTGCTTTATGAAAACAGCAACAACTTTTTTCTGAGTCTTTTTCTTTTGTTTCTTGAATGCCATGAAAGAACTATTTTATAATTTTTTAAGTTTCAATATTTCGGTTGAACCATTAAAACTAATTATCTTTTAATTTAGTAATCTAATTATTTTAGTAATTTTTTCAGAGCAGTGGAAGGCATTGCTTTTTTCTCTTATTCTAAAAAATAATATAAAAACCTACGCACAACAAAAAGAATATATAAAAAGTTTTTTGTGTAATTAAGAATCATTAAAACGTATATATTTTGTTGAAATTTTTTCCTATTATCGTCCAAATAATTTATAATTCGCGACTGTAGTTTAAAATTTAATTATCTTTTAACTGTATTTGAGTACATCTCTACTTCGTATGCTAATTTCTTTTTAAGGATTATCTAAGAATAATTAATTTAGTCTAAAATTTCAAGTACATATTTAATGAATATATATATCACTTGAAGTATATATCTAATGAAATATAGTAATAAAATTGTACATATATACCAAAAAGAAATTCTTAAAGTTATGTTAAATTTACCTTTTTGCTATTGAACTGTTTTTTTATATTCTAAGTAATTTAAGATATTTTATTGGCGCATGTAAGAATTATATAAAGAGGAAGTAATGCAATTAAAAAATAAATTTCATCCTCAAAATCTTGACGTTAAAACTCGCTTTTGGTATTAAGAAAGTGTTTCTGTTTGCATTTATATAAACAAAATATATCGTACCTTTAGAGTGCTGGACAGTTGAAATTTGGTATATAGTATTTACACTAATTTTATACACGGGAAAAAATTTTTGAATCAAATCTATGAAAGAGAAGTACTTTTTTTAATGTGACATTGAATTATCATTTCTATACAAAGAAGTTGTTGTTGTTTCTAATGGCACTAGTCATAAACAAGCCCACTGACTTTTAGAAGCCTGTGATTTTAAGCCAAGAGGTACGTCTCTTGTTTTTCAGTAGCGCCATCTAGGGCCAAGAGTACAATTTAGCTACATGTGCTTCACAACCCTTTTCACGGGAGGACTTCATTCATGCAGTTCATTCACTCATCCACAGATCGTAGTTTAGACCTGAATCAGAGAACAATCACTCCTGATCCAGTACCCCCAGTGGTGTTACTCTCGACATGGAGGAATTTGCAACTACGACAGATTTATACGCGCGCCAGCCACCACACACGCAAGGAGTCTTCGACCGGCGGGTTTCGAACTCGAGACCCAAGGGACACGAATCCAACATCCGGTCTTATACAAAGAAATAAAACACAAAACGAGTCATAATAAAGATATTTTTAACAAGTGAACTTCCCTTTATGTCTAAGAAAGTGTATGAATTTGTAATTATTGTATATATGTACCTATTTTTTACATCCATTAAATACGAAGCATAGAGAAAATATGGTAAAGGTCAAATAATTCGAAATTCGAACTCGGCTAAAAAAAATCGACGAATCTCCGACTTCTTTGAGTTTGAAAAACACATTTTTTGTATTATGTCTGTCTGTAAATCTATACACATGATGACTCAAAAGTATTTTCAGTATTTGGTATATGGGATTACAAACAAGCTTTCAAAAGATTTCAAGCAAATTTTGAACGAAATCGATTTACAGGAAATCTATCTGTCTGGGTATTTAAGTGCAAATGAATCGATAGCTATAAAAAAAGAAAGGACCTAGGACATTTGCTTCACAAGTTTAGTATCTAAAATATAGAATAATACTTATCAAATTATATTTATACTTATATAGTTACTTACATAGATATCAAATTTGGAATTAAATTAATCAAATGATTGACTGTCGGTCGATCTATATTTTTCGCATTCAAGTAAACACAATAACTTATAAACGTAAAGATATAAATGAGTGTAATTCGGTATTTTATCTTGAGACTACAGCTGCACTTTCATATCAATTTTGGTAGAAATTAAGCTGTAAAAAAGCGTCCAAAATAAATAGTCTTACGATAGATTCCGTAACAATGCTATATTCAAGCCAAAAATTCACTCCAAAATTCGTTATTTTGCAACTCTCATTCGCAAAGGCAAAGCAAGGCGTTCATAGCCTTACTTAGGATCCACGATTTTATGTCCAATAAAGAAGACAAGATCTTTATGAGTCAAATAAAAAGAAAGTTTCGGAGAAATTACTCCCGCTGTTTTCTATTTACTGTGAATGAAAATTCAATTCTGTTTGCATTTTATCTATAATTTTTCACATACAACTGCTTCGGCTTTCAATGAGAGTATAAATTACCAGTTGAATTTGGGGACCAGCAGGTTTATTGGGTATATTGATTGTGTTTAATCTCGATTCAATCTTTTATGAATATTTTGATGTGTATGATTAACGTTGTAAAGTACTCAGTAGCATTTCTTACAGACATTATTTTAATAGCCTTACACTTGTTTGTTTTGTTGCGAACATGATTTAGTTTTCTGAAGTCAAGTTCCATGCCATCATATTGCCATTAAAATTTTAACATTCAGCTTCCTATATCTTCTAACTGTAAGTTATAGTTCGTGATAATTTAATCGCTTTCAAACTGTGCATGTTATAAATCCTTATGTCCTCCATCCTTAATTTTTAACAATTGAAGAAATACACAATATTAAATATTTGATAAAACAACGAAAATGTGTTTGAATTTTTTTGAAATAATAATTTTTTTTTCGTAGGAAGTTATGTAAAAAAGTGTCTTTTTAAAATGCCAAATTTCAGTAACAATCGGCACCATAATTTTATAAGTATAATGAAACATACAACCTTTTAAATTTAAAATAATGCAAAAATCAATTTCATGTAATAACATTTTCAGGAAATATCGTGGCAAAACGCCAAAAATCCCACTTAAATTTTGAAAAGAACGAATTTACATCAAAGAAGATTAGAAGATAATTGAAAAAGACAATAATGTTTATGATAACATGGGGCTCTGAAATCTTTATTTTAATAGCTAAACTCGTATAATAAATTTTATTGTCATAACTATTAGCATTTTGTAATTATTGAAACCATTTTTATTCAAAAAGTCAGAGAAACTGACTTAATCTGAACAGATTTTGCTCAACATTCAGTAGAAATTTAAAAATTTGGTGGAAAGACTGACTGCATAAGAAATTTCGTTTATCTACCTCAAAGTATTTTTGAATTATCCCTGTAACATTCATACATACAGACAGACTGAGTGATAGATAGCCAAAATGTAAGAAACATAACTTTGAACTCAGAAAGATCCGAAACGATGAGTTTCATCCAAAATCTCGCTTTGAATTTTTTGATGACAATACTTTCTCTGTACATAGTTAACCATAAAATAAAAGTGGAATATTACATTTTGAAGTACCCATAGGTAATGCTTATATTGTTATTGAATAATTCACTATTTCTTGTAAAATAAATAATATCAAAGTACAAATATTATCTAAATAATATACAAAATTCTATCCAGGCTTATTATAATGTTTGTATTATTGAAAAGCTTTGAAACTTTTAAGAAGTGCCAAAAATTTGTATTATTCGGAAAGAACTGAAAGTCTGTCTCTGCATTTTAAACATATTTGGAGAAATAAACTGTCGTTTGCAAATATTCTTTTTTCAATTAAATGCAAAAAATAAAGTTTTATGGTAGATAGTAGGAATCTATCGTTTAATTTTTTATTTATATAGGTGGGAAAAAATCGTCTGCTTTTCTTAAGCAATATAATTATGGAGATCTTATTTGTTGCGCATTTAAATACTTCAATTATAAATATTAATTGGTGTAAAATAAAATTTATTATCAGTTTTTTTTAAATATTCATAGGGCGTTGTTCATTAACTAAAACCCTTGACAAACTTATGAGACTTCACTGAATGTCATTGGAGAACATAGTCAATAGATTAACAAGATATTTTTGCCGATCTTTTTTTGTCTATTAATCTCTATTATTCGGAAAATAAAAGCCTTAACAGTTGCCTTTTATTTTTGCAATATTTTTTAATATATTGCAATTCAGTGATAGCCAGACATCAAAGCAAAGCCAAACATCATATTTACAAAAGCTCCGGAATAACGAGGTTCATTTTATATATATATATATATATATATATATATATATATATAT
>JAPMOR010068301.1:0-38022 GCA_026543865.1 Argiope aurantia | reverse complement strand
TGGCGCACGCATAAATCTGGTCACGAAAGTCCTCCATGTTGAGAGTAATACCCCTGGGGCTGCTGGATCACGGGTTCTCTGATTCAGATCTAAATTACGATCTGCGGATGAGTGAATGAAAAGCATGAATGAAGTCAACCCCGTAAAAAGTGTTGTCACATGAGTGTAGCTAAGTAGTATTATTGGCCCTAGATGGCGCTACTGAAAAACAAGAGACGCACCCTTGGCTTAAAATCAATGACTTCTAAAGCTTGTCTATGATAAGTGCCATTAGAAACAACAACATAATAATATAAAGGAAATATTTAATATAATACATAAATGTTTGATAAAACAATGTAAGCTTCAGGTATTTCAGCAACAAAAAATTTATCGTTAAATATTACGCAAAAAAAATTTTTTTTTAACTCCCAAAATTTAGAAAATTAGCTCAGCAAATAAATTGGTATCATTTAAAAGAAATTTTTAAAAATTAAGCTTTGAGCAATTATAATTTCGGGAGTTTTCGCTGGAAAATGCTACAATTTCGCTTAGTTTTTAATTAATGAAAATTTGAAATTAATATATCCGAGCAACATTATTAATTGTCAATGGCAAAATCATAAATATTCTATCCATCAGGTAAGCAAGATCCACTTATCGTATTGAAACCTTGCATATCTGAAGAATAGCAGTCTTAATCGTTGCTGTAAGATTTTAAATTTAAAAGAAATATTTTAAATACCGGGATGGCTTTGTTCAAAAGATTATTGAAATTATATTTTTCGAGACTTTAAATTAATGGAGAATTATATAATAAAATGAAATAAATTTTCTGTGAAAAATGTTTTGCAAACTTTTTAAGGTTCAAGATTTTTTTTTGAGGCCATACTCAAATATAAGAATCTTATTAAAATATGCCTTTTTTAAAAATTTAAAATGCAATGTGTGAATTCAAACTTGTCACAAAATTCCTTATGCATTTAAATTTCTAATTTAACATAATTTCGTAATTTGTTTATGGAAGTGCATTTAATTCTTCTAGAAAATATATAAAAATGGTTAAACTATTGATAATATTTTATTTAGATAACATAACTCAAATTACAAGAATACTAGACGAAAACTTTAAATGAATGTAATTTATTCACTAGATAATAAACAAGTTATCTTAAAAAGAAGCTTTACTTGATGTAAATGTGGGAAATTGTAGTTGATTCGCAGAAAGGAATAAATAATAACAATCATGAAAGCAATGCTTATGATGCGAATATTTAAGATATAACATAATAGACAATCATGTTGTGAAAAGTTTTGAAATTGTTTGCAATAGTCAAAATACAAATGAATGTAATTAAAGTTTATCTTCTATTCGACGAATATTATAATTAATTTGATAGCTCGTATAATTTTCGTCATAAAGTATTGCACTCACAAATCATAACATATGACTAGAATGTAATTGAATTTTTAAAACCTACGGTTGCAGTCTCTTTCCTAGTTAAAGCTAGTGATAACTAAATGAATAAAGACCCTTTTACAGTATAAAAAAAAGATTTCAATAAAAGAATAAAATAATTTCAAGGTATCAATGATTGAAGGATAAGGACGATTATCCATATAACTCAAGGGCGCTCACTCGGACCTTCATATACTCCCAGAATTTCACGTGAATAACGTATGAGTTCACGTGCACATTGCACTAGTTTTATTTCTTTTTTCTTCATAACGCATTTTAATCAATAAGCTGAAAGGTTTGAAGAAACAGGTGATCTTGAGCGTTAATCTATACAATTTGTAATATGAGTACGGCATTACCTATATTTAAAACTGATTGAAAAATCATATTAAGCAATGATGGTTTAGTTTGATTTTGAATGCAATGCGAAAATGATTATATTTATTTCAGAGGTATCTTATGAATGTTATATTAAGAATTAAATAATGTATGCAAAATATTATCCTCATACGATTAGAATTATTTCTCGAATCTATATTAAAATCTTCTATTTGGAACTTTTTTAAGTTATGTAACTACATTCATGATGGCAGTTTTTGATAAATGATATAAAATAAGAATATTCTCGAATTTTTGTATGAAATAGTCTGAAAAAAAATATGTATGAAACCAAAATTTACCAGTTAATTTCTTTTTTTTTTAAATTGAAAAAAAAAGTCTTATTATTTTTATTATTATTGAAAAGAATTATAAAGCAAACACCTCCTGATATAAATTTTTAACAAACGATTTATCCAAACTCTTGCAGATAGCGTAAGAAATATTTTACTCAATTAAAAAATAAGCTATGCTTCTCTCAAATCTTTACATATCGGGTCTGATTGATAAATAATGTGAAATTTTCCATTTCCTTCATTGTTTGAAGTATCGAAATAGCTGTAGAATATTTCTAAATGAATAATTGTTTATTCTCTTGTTTAAGAACTGTAAAATATAATGAAAAATTATTATATCAAATATAAATAAAAGAATAATCATAACATTTTAATTAATAATATGTTATAAGAAAATTCAACCAAAATATAGAAATTTGAGAAAATAACATTTAAAGACGTAAAATAACATCAACAGTGTGTTAAGCAATCACTGAACTTTCCCAAAGAATAAACTTACAAATAAAATTCAAACGATTTTTATGATGAATATTGTTTAGAAATTAAGAATATTTGAATTTAAAAAAATGGCATTTTTACAAAAACTGGGCTTTTTAATAACTTTATTTTTATATTAATAAATTTCATTAAAAATTTGTTAATTAAATTTTTCTTAATAACATTTATTAACAAAAAAAATATAGGAATACTTGATTACATCTCAAATCATAACCAAGTGATTTAATTTGTTAGTTAATTATTTATATTATGATTTATTTGCATTTATATTTAAAATAATCTCTTTTTTTTTCTTAAATCTATCTTGATCACAAAAATATTTTACAAATAGTAGAAACAAATAGCTCCTTTGAGATTTAGTATATCGTATCCGAATATACTGATATTATATGAAGGAAATATAAACAATTACAATTCGATAAAAAATATTTGTCTTGCGGTTATTTTCATTTAATTAGGAAAATTATTTAAATATTTAAAAGGTCTTTAAACTCTTTCTGCTTCAATTATCAATAAATTACATAAAAAGCGTACTCAAGTTTAGTAATTCGATGAATTATTAAGTGTAAGATTTCTCATATACGGTTGGTATACGCGAAGAATGAAATATCTCTTTTAATTAATGACCAATGCTTTATTAACGTAGCTCTAAATTTACCTTTATATAATTATCTCCAATTTTTCCAATCAATTCAATAATTATCTCCAATATTTGGGATGGTCTCCCCAAAACTTTCTCGAGTACTTTGTAATAAATTTGTTATGTCAGAGAATGTATTACATGGCACTGACACACAATAGTTACGAAATATTAACTTTTCAAGCGCTAACTTAAAGGTTTAACTAAAATATTTTAATTTAACATAACACATTTTAGCATTTGTACTGAATCTATTTTGTCATCCTTGGTGAGTTATTTGGTGATTAATCTCTGGCATGTGTTAATGATATCCAAAAATCGAATTTGTGTTTCAGATACGTTTTTTTTTTCAATTGATGGAAACAAAAATTTGGCACAAGACTTCACTTGTTATCATAAACTACAATACCAAATTTGATATATTTGTCATTGCGTTTTTGAATTATCACGTTTCTGAAAATACAGACTGACAGACAGTCAAGCCGTAGTTATATTTGGCTCAAAATTCGACAGGTGTCTCCACTATTAAATCTCTTTACAGAAATTTATCTATCTAGATCTTTACGTTTTGTAATTATAGTGTTAACTTATATATGAACAAATGGATTTCCTCTGAACAGATTTTACTCAAAAGTTGCTAGAAATCTACAAATTTGATATAAAGACCATATACCGAATTTCAGCATTCTAACTCAAATAGGTTTTGAGTTATCTTTGTCCCAAACAGACAGACGGACATTTTCAGAGCTGTTTTTCTGTTTCAGTGAAGTCTAAAACGTAAAGAGTAGTCAAATTCTCAATTTCGAATTTTTTGATAATTACTAAACTTTCTTTATATTATGTACACTAGAAAATAAAATAGAATTCTTAACTCATTTATTTTATTTGAAATCATAAGAAACTATTATATCAAACATAAGAATAGATTGAAAATACATATTTTTTTCTTTTTGCTATTAATATTTTTATGCTTGTGTGCTTTGAATTTAATTTACATATTTATTCTTACATATAAGTAAAACATTAAAGAATGCATTATCTCATATTTTTTTTTTTGAAAAATATAAGAAATCTTGTTTATAATTATTTTCCTTCTCTGATACGTTCTCTTTTATCCCTAAAATCTATCGAAACATTTTATGTTTCAATAGATTCGAAGGACATTGTCACATTTCCAGACCCAGTTCTCACTTTCTGAAATAAACAATTCTTTATTTCCTTGGCGCAAATATATTCAATCAAAAGGATTCACGGTGCAATATGGAAAATTCTCTAATAATAGAGAGTGTGAGAGTAAAAATAACTTGTAGGAATAATTAAAAATGTAAGCTTTTTTAGTCATAGATTATGAATCTTATTCTTGCTTAAGTATTAAATACTGCACAATTCCCCTAAATATTTTTATTCTCCGTTTCATTCTCTTTTAACTCTAGAATCTATCGAAACTTTTCATATTACAATAGATTCTAGGGACAATGTCCCATTTTCTCACTTTTTGAAATAAATAACTCTTTTATTAACTTGGCACAAAAGTATTCAATCAAAAGGATTCACAGTATAATATGAATAATTCTCTAATAAGAGAAAGAGAGAGAGTGAAAATAATTTGTAGGTATAATGTAAAATTTAAACTTTGAAGCAACAATATTTGAACATGTCGTTGATTTCTTGCTAATTCTGTTTTCATTTCTTAACATTTTGAATCTCTTTAAAATCTAGAGTCATTCATGCGTCGAATAATCGTATGTTTTTAAACTTGCAGGCTAAAATAATATCAGTTATTGGCAAGAAAATTGATACAAAAAAATTATGATACGAAGGTATAAATAGACAAATGCTATTTGTAATATTACCTAAAGAGAATCCACCTTCCAATCATTTCTAAAATAGATACATCTTTAAATCGTTTGAGCGCTTGAGATGCACGCTTAGTCTAGACACTTGGAACGTAAATTTCTGTTCCATATATATCACAGAGATAATCCAATGACGAATATGAAGAAATTGTATAGAATTTAATAAAGAAAGATCTCCAAATAGTTAATCATTTGTGGACTTATTTTGACAAAACTCACCTTTGCATCCATTAAAGTATTTTGAAATTGTTTAATGCAACTGAAACAAAAAGAGGAATCTGATGATCGGTAGTCTGATGATAAGCTATATTTAATAGTTGATAGTAAGTGATGTAAAGATTAATCATGTGCCAAGCCATCCTTTTTCGAAAAAGGGAAGGGCGAATATGAAATCTTTTCCAAGAAACTGCTGTTTTAATATTAGAGAGGAGAAGAATGTTAGAAAATACCTAGTGGATCATATACCGGTGGATCATCTGATCATGGTTCAAAATGAGAGAATCTCAGTTCTCCCTCAATTTTGATATCCTTTCTGTATATCATTGACTATTACATGAAAAGTTTATAAAATCAGTGTAATTCTGAATTTAATGATTGGATTTACATTAAAATATTCAGCTTAACCAACATTGAATATTTTCCATTCAGGAAGAAATTGTCCAGTGATTGGATAGTATATGAATTAGAAATCAAAATCTTTCTTCTTAATTGCTTTAGACTGCGCCAAGAAATAAGGTTTATCTTTAAATGTCTTTCTTGTAGGTTTAAAGTTGTATTAGCACAACAAAACATTATATATCCATATAAACCTTATTATATTGATTAAAGGTGCATATATTTATGCTTAATTGTTTCACAATTCAAAAAACTCAGAGTTATATTTCTCTTTTTATATAAAAAATCATTTTAATTGTGAATGCTCACATAATCATTTTCTTATCTAAAAATTGCCGTCATAAATGTATGCTGCAATGGAGTATTTAAAAACATTAAAAATAAAAGCATTTCCGTCGATAGCATCATTTTATGACTTAAAAGTGATAATAAATTGTAATATTTTTGGGAAATGGATTACTTATTATTTCACAGAAACATGATAACGTACGGTACGTTTTTAATTAGAAATTTTCAAATATAAATATGTTATATAAATTATGTACTTAGGTATTATGCTATTATGTATTTATTGAATCTAGCTGAACTAATAGATAATGCATTTTTGAATTAATTGATTTATAAGTTTATATATATATTGTTTGCGCATATATTTGTTTCGTTTATTTTAATCCAGGATTCTTCGAGGCAATATAATTTAATATTTTTAATTCGGCCGAAAGCTTCTCCTATTCCCTCAAAATTACTTTTATCAATTAAAAAATAAACTATAAAAATTCAGGTTAAAAAATGAAATTTAAACTCGCCTAAATTTCCAATGCAAAATTATCTTAATTTAATGTAAACTGTATAAAATAATTTTAAACACTACCAAAAATCGGTAATAATATATAGAGGAAATAATGTATACGATAAATCAATATTTATTTTCAGGAATTAGAAAACATTCAAGAAAAACAACAAATTGATAAAAAATAATTTATTCCATAAACAGACCAAACCTTTCAACAGTAAGTACAAATATAATTACAAGATAACCTTTCCGAGTCCAAGACCAAGAGGTGCTGCAAGACCGAGCTTTCCTACTCCAAGACCAAGAGGGGCACCAAGAAGACCAGTACCGGCAACCAGGGGAGCTCCAGCTACGAGTCCGTTGGCGAGGATTCCGTTGCCAGCGATGACTCCGTTGGCGAGGGCGGTGGGTGCAGCGGCAGCAATGGGAGCAGCGAGACCAAGAGGAGCGGCAAGACCGAGTGGTGCGGCAGGGGCAACGTGGTTGATGGCGGCTCTCTGGGTGGAAACGGTGGCTACGGCAGGTGCGGCGATCAGTCCTTTTCCGATGCCCAAGGGTCCAGCAGTGAGCACGGGTGCTCCCAATCCCAGAGGTCCGACAAGGGATGCATGAGCAGCTGCGAGGGCAGTGCAGAAGATAACAATCTAGAAATAATAAAGATTCATTTTTATATAAATATGAATTTAAATTCTAGATGATTCTATAAATTTTATTCAGAAGTTGACAAACTGCAAAAACTGAAAATTGCCGTTTGCGAAGCTTTGTTTTGTTCAATGGAATCGTGAATGGATTTAATACCTATTGATATTGAGTATTTTTTAGAGATATATACTGAATAAAGCATATGATTTAAATCACTGAGCAAGATGGGTGTTGTTCACTGGTGATGCCTTCTGCACTGCAGTTTGTTCCATGCTGTTTTTATGGACAGTTTTTAGATGTCTAAATTTTATATGTTCCGTTATTCATTTGGAGTATCTTCATACATATTAATAGAATACAACGTTACAACGTTATTTGTATGATGATTTGCTTAAAATTGCGAACTTAGATTGTGGAAATAATATGAATAAAATAAAACAAGAAATATAATTTAATTTTTGAAATCAATTTAGTACAGTTTCACTTATAGATAAATGAAAGGAAAAACTGAAAGCTTATTTCAAGCAAAGCAGTTTACTTTTTCAACTCTCTTTGATTGTTTGTGCAACATTTTCATAAGATTAATTCAGTTTTAAATAACTAATCTTATGAGACTACTCTATGCATTTAGAAAATGTATATTTTTTACAAAATTCTTATGTTTTGAATTAGACGTATAGTAATTAATTTTCTAGATGAAATCTGAAATTAAGATTAAAAAAATAATTACCACCACACTGAAAATAAATATGCTAAGAATGCTTAAATGAAAACAAGCATTTAAAAACATTCCTCATATTTACCTTGGCGAACATTTTGGAAATGTTGCTTGAACTAGCTTCAGGTGCTAATGATTGCCTGAAAAATTTTGAGCCTTTTTATAGTATTTGAATAAAATGAAAAAAAAAATTGTAAGAAAAGTAATGTAAACAAACAAATTGTTTTTAATTTATTCAGGTTCATCGATAAGGGCTTTCATACCCAGTATTGCATCATCTGTGACATTGAACCGACTTCAGACACTGGTTCTGTCTGGATTTGGCAAGTTAATTTAGTCCAATTAAATCACCACACCCATAGATATTTGTGTCAATATGTGCATTTTAACAATGATCTTCCTTCGATTCTTATATCATGTTTAAAAAGAATCTATCATAATTTCTTTAAAATATCTGAAGATTTGGGATTAAGATTTAAATGTTTGGTTAAATATTGTTGATTAAATTTAGCTCTATTTGTTGATTGTAAAATTGGGAAGAATTTTGTGAAACTCTTAGAATCTGTTTACTCCCAACAATTAAAATATATTTCATTACAATAAGAAACAGAATTGAAATTTTGATTTAAAAAAGCTTTACTTTACTTACTTACTTTTTGATATTATAACAATTAAAATTTATCAGTTTCCTGTATTTAGTTTGAAATAGTATCGAAAGGACTGTGATTGTCTTGTATAAGCCTTTAAACCGAAAAGTGATATGAAAATTTATATTTCGAGTCTAAAAAAATAATTTCTATACTTACATAATTAATTCTATTTAATTCTAACAAAATGAAAAAAAAAGTATCATAAATATAGTAAAAGTAATAATTTTTCATTATATGATGCTACATTTCAGAACTGCCAGAACTGATTATTTTTCAAATGGTTTGCAGAATGGATTTCAAACACAAGAAAAAATAATTTTGATCATTTTTTTTATTCTGGAGAATTGAAAATAAATATAATTATTGCTTTATGAGAAAATCTTGATTCCGGAAATATAACGTTCATAATAAAGTATCCAATTTCATGAAATAGCCCATTGTATTTCTGGACTTGATGTATTTCAAATGCATCATTTGTGTCGACCGGAAGCAAGTTGTTTAAAACAAGGGACCAATCTGTTAGTATTGTTTTCACTTCATGTAAACAGACAGTTAAACGTTGACGATTCCATAGTTTACACTTTCATTTGGCAAATATGGAAAATAATTTTCATTTTCATTTAATCTAAATTAATCCAGCTATATTTGAAAAAAACTAGAATTACATAAATTCACACAAAAGTTTAAGCAATGTTTTGATCATTGAGTGTTTTGAATTGAAAAGAATGACACGCTTGTAGAATTGCTTACCTATCGTAACATAATAATCCATTTTTAAAGCTTTAAAAATTAATTGTAAAGCTTTTTTATTTTTAAAAAGCTTTACAATTTATATACCTAAAAAATCTTAACAACATCAGGAATAAATATATAACTGAAGAAAATCATTTACTAAAAGAAATATTTTGATATATACTTTATTGAAATCCCACTTTCAATAAAATGTAAGAGAAAATATCTACTGAATTTTTAAATGGATAAATTTATTTATAAATTAATGTATAAAAAGCTTATTTTTTAAAAAATTAAATAAACAATATCAGAAAGACAATATTAAACATTCACATGTAGGGAAACAATGATTATAAAGAAAATTTGTATGTGATATTTATGTGCTAATATAAACATATTAGCTTACAACAAACGATATTGTGGTTTTTAAAAATAACTATAAAGTAAAATAGTAAAAATTGATTTTATTATAATTATTTAAACAGTATAATCACTGTTGTCATTTTACACTGCATGTAATCGTAAGTTTTCTCTAATAGTGATGTGTTTAAAAGCTGAAACAAATTACAGAAGTGTATATTTGAATATGAACTTTGAACTTAAATCATTTGTTCATCTTTCAGCAACTTCAGTAGAAAATGATAACGGATGATAATTTAAAAGAAAGATGAAAGCGAATAATAACGCAATGAATAAAATCCTTGTTAATATGCAGATAAAAAAGATTAGAGTTGAAGAAAAAAAACAATTTCAAGGTAATTCAGGACCAAAGCAATATTGACGATATTATGCATTAACAAGGACGTTCACTCGGGCATTGAAAAAGCATAAGTTGCACGTGAGTATCACGCCTATATTCACATGTTCACTACACAACAGTGGAAATTCTCACTGAGAAACAAAATAAAACAAAAATTTATGAGTAATTAAGATGTTACCCAGAAACATTAATATTTATAGAATGTCAAAATGTTATTGGGTAAACAGTAGGAAAATTGAAACTCAAATATCGCTTAAGTTCATTCGTTAAAGTTATTAAATTGGAGTAGTTATAAGAAGATGAAGTTTTGATTTCTTAGGAATTCTGTAAAACATTAAATCAAAATCATGTTGCAGTTCTTGCTTATGATTGATTCAAATAAATTTAAAAGAATCTTAAATTTTCAAAACTTTTCTAAAATAATAATCATTATTTTATATT
Organism: Argiope aurantia; assembly: GCA_026543865.1. Lineage (NCBI taxonomy): Eukaryota > Metazoa > Arthropoda > Arachnida > Araneae > Araneidae > Argiope > Argiope aurantia. Next base: position 27,565 of record JAPMOR010068301.1, on the reverse strand, counting down.
AAATTAAAAATAGAATAATTAAGTACAATTTTATATTGGAACATCTAAAGATTATTAACATGCAATTTCTTCGTCTTAAAATTTGAGAAATACAATTAACTCGCACTTTCTTACATCTAAAATATGGTAAATATGATTAACTTGCACATTCTTACATCTAAAATAGGGAAAAGTAATTAGCTTGCAATTTCTGACACTGAACAAAATACGGCAGTGCTTCGAATTTCAAACAAATTTCCCCCTCAAAAAATTCAACAATATTACAATAAATTATTGTTATACAAAAATAAATACACTGTTACTTATAAAGTTTAATATATTAATATTAGGACCTTAAACTCGTATTACATATTTTTAAAAAACAAGAAAACAGAAAATAATTTTTTTCTAAAATTTTTATCTCCAATATTTTTTTCTTCCTTATTTAAATTCTTGTAGTTTGAGTATTTACACAAATAACTTTGGTCTCTTATTAATTCCTTAAAAAATTAAATAAATGAATTAAATATTTTAATATATTTATATAACTATTTAATAAATGCATTAAAGAAAAATTATATGTGTGTTTATGATTCAAATGAGTCACAAAGTAATTTAAAATCTCAAAAAATTTCTGAAATAATAATCAATCTTTTTTAATCCGAAATAAAAGTAAAATAATTCATTACTGCTGTATAGGAAATATATTTACGGGAAACAATTAAACTGCAATTTCTTGCTTGTAAAGACCGTCCTTCGAGTAGTATTAGTTCATTAATTATAATACATCAAGCCAGTAAGCTCTATTCGTCTCAAGGTCACTATCTGAAGTATTGAGGGAATTCAGAAACGGGAGCGACACATATTTTCTACCAATTTTTCTAACACTATTTCCTGTTTTAAAGCTCAATAATAAAAGTGGAACGTGTTTGACATACTTAATATTTTTGTGAAATAAGAGTATATATGTCCGTCAGCTCTTGGTTTTAAATCAGTACAACAAGAGTGAAAACACAACAGTTCTAATCATGTTTGCTAAAGTAAGCGATATTCAATTTTAATAACATGTAAATCCTTTCATAATGAAATGGTGTTTTATCTTTTTCAGAATCATTTCCTTTCTACATTTAGTGTTGTGCATTAGAATGTTGATTTATGCGTGCAATTATTTATTCAATCATGTGATCAGTTATAATTCAGTAATGGGTCTGTTTACATATTCTCGATATACTTTTCTTTTATTTCTTAATTTCTTAAATTAAATATTGGTTCTAAAAGTGTAAAAATTAATGAATTTTGGTTTAAAAAACTAGGTTGTTCAAGAAATATTTAAATTTGTTTTACAAAATCTTGCGCCCTTACATCCATTTTAGAATGTTGCTTCTTTTTCTATGATATGAAATAGGAAATGAATAGCATAATTTGCAAAACGGTTAAAAGCTTCTAAAATAATATAAATTATATATTTATTAAAATTGACATTTCTAGCATTCATTAATTCCAGCGAATCAATTGGTCGCTCAAGACAGCTGAAGTTTTACTAACTTAATTTATGAAGAAAAATTCACTTAAGTAAACATAAATAATGAATAATATAACATCACTGTGAAGACATTGAAGTTTGATTATTCACCCCCTATTTCTCTTATAGGTCATTTTCTTCTGCACAGCCCTTGTGGCAGCTCACGCCTCCCTCCTCGCCTCACCCATCATCAGCACCGGAATCAGTAACAGAGCTCAGATTCAGAATGTAAGTACTTGGTTGATTTTCCTATGCATAGGGGTGATACGAACACACAGAGAATAAAATAAGTGCATTTCTAGAGTTTTTTTTAAAGTTCCTGATCTTGACCTTATTAGAAATATTTTCTTGGGGCTTTTTTCACCCGTTTACCATTTCTATACAGATATATTTCACTTTAATTCGAATCTATTATATTTGTAGTATCTTTATAAACATTTTTGGGATTTTTCATTATTGCTATGATACTTAATTTATCTGATAATCATGCTTAACTTTATTGCTAAATTGTAAACGATCTCTCATCTCACTCCTATTTTGAAGAAATGCACCAGAATATTCAGTGCACCTGATTTCAGCACGTCAAAGTAGATTATATATTATATTTTATAAAAAATATTAACTCTATCTTGATTTCATGTCATCTCATGTGTTAATTACTGCAAAATATTTATTATTTTGTTAGAATAAGTATATACAGTTAGGGTCTCATAACTTTAAATAATATCAACATAGACTGCGAAAAGTTGCTGAAATTTATCTGAAAACCTAACATCTATAATAAAATAAATTTATTAGAATATAACAGAAATATATTCTTAACTGAAAACTGTGCTCTTAATAAAATTATTTTAGTGTGCTCTACATTATTCTGAGATTTCGCTTAGGTCTGAGGCTACGTTTGGGAGGATTGTTTCGAAAAACGCTCGAAAATAGTGATGTTTTCAAAAAAAAAAAAAAAAAAAAAAAAAAAAAAACCTATGAAACCAAATATTCCAGTTAAGTGCCAAAACTTCTGTAAAATAGGTCGAAAGAACTCTATTTGGCTAAAAAGAGGTATAAATAAAATAAAAAATAAACTTATAGTTTAGAAATTGATTATATGATTTGCTTAAAATTCTGCAGAGAGTTTAAGAAATATATTACCTTGTTTATGAAGTAAATAATAAGCTATATTTCTATTCATTTTTTTAATATTGGGGGTTCTACTTATAAATAACACGAAATTTTCAATTTTTTCACTTTCTGAAGCACTAAAACAAACATGAAATTTTTCAAAATAAATAGGTCTTCTTCCAAACTAGAGAATAATTCATTTCTACTGAATTATCCTCTAGCTTGGAAATTTTAGAACATTTGAACAAGAAAATATGCATTTGATTTTAATTTATGGGGGGAGGGGGTGTAAGAAAATTCTGACAAAAATTAGAATTTTAGAAAATAGCATTTAAAGATGTAAAATAGCATTAAAACATATGCAAATACAAATATAAAATTCAGAAAATATAAAAATCACTTCCGAAAAATAGACATACAAACACAACTCTAACAGTTTTATAAAGAAGGCTGTTCCGACATTCCATCTGTTCCAAAATCATAAATACGAAAAAAATTACCATTTCAAATTAGTCATCTACCTTAAAAAAACAAATATTGCATCTCATATTTAAGCATTAATTATAATGCACAGAATTAAAAGTTAGATAAAAGTAATGTACATTTGGTAATAACATTTGAAAAATGCTTTTACGACTTTAATTAATCACAATGAATTTGGATATGCAAAATAATCTAGGACCAAATTTGTTTCTATTAGTAACAGGTGGAATTTTTAAATAAATTTTTACTGAAATTGCAGATAGCTGGAAATACGGATTTCAACAGAACAAGTTTTAAACTGTGATTAAAGCAGACATCACTGACATTGTTTTAAATGTATTTTTCAGGCATTCGGCAACTATGCTTTCAGCTAAGGCATTAAGGATGGACTCGGTGCCACCAACTCTCGTGCTGAAGTTGGCGATGCTCTCGGAAACAAGAAGGGATCTTACACCCTTGCTGACATCGACGGAAGGGCCCGAAGAGTAGACTACGTAGCTGATAGTCTTGGATTCCGAGCCAGCGTCAAGACCAATGAACCAGGAACGGCTGCCAGTGCCCCAGCAACCGCCCTCATCGCCAGTCCTTATGCTGGACCCGTCGCTCCTGTCGTCAACCACGTAGCCCCAGCCATTGCTGCCCCAGCAATCGCTGCACCCCTTGCTCTCGGTGGAATCATTGGAGCTGGCCCTCTTGGTCTCGGACATGGAGCAGGCCTTTTGGGACTCGGACTTGGCAAAGTTCTGATCTAATTCGAATAATTTAAATTTTGTTGTAACCAAAAGCAACTGGTATTATGAATTTTATGAAATAAATTATATTTTAATTAGAATTTTTTGATTTCAATATTTTATTTACGGATACTCGTTATGATAGATCAAGAATCAAAATGCAGTTAACCTTCTATGGATTCGAAATTAACGTAATGGTGAAATTTTCATGCTCTGCTGGAAAATTTGTTTGAAAAAAAAATTAAGGCCACATGCTAAGTTTATTAATAATTATACTTTATTAATTTGTTTGGGACCAAAGGAAAACCTTAATTTTTATTTGTTTATTATGTAGAAAAGGAAAAATCCATTCATATCTTTTCAATAACTATTAGATATGGACTGCGAATTTTCTGTTAACTATAAATTTACTATTTCAGTTTTCTTCCTTAGTCATTTAATTATTCGTCTCTCAGTGTATGATTGATTTCGATTGGGTGGAAAGTTGTATACCGATTAAGGAAATTTTGGGAATTGAAAAACAATAGAAAACTGTTCAGTTAAATTCTGAAATGTCACTTATCTCCTAACTCTGGGAGGAAAATATTCAAACGGAACGTTAATATAACTAAACTAAATTAAACTAGAAGGGAAATTAGTATATATAATCGTCCACTAACATCTGTAATGCCAAATGAAGAGTAAAAATAACCCCGCCCCTTTTACCTGCATCATTATTCGAATGCAATATTTTGTTTTAGGAATAGCTCTGTTATATGAACTCGGCTAGTGTTTTCCTTTCATAAAAGGATTGTTATATAGATGTGTGAATAAATCTTAGCGTAGGAATAATTAGATTAAATTATATTGATGTTGGTTTATTATATTTTGGATTCAAAAACCAATTTGAACTTATTGTTAATATTTTCTATCAGTTTTTTTTTCCTTCATTCGTCTTTGCATTTTTTTAATGGATTGATATATGCTTCAATCCAATGTTTGTACTAATTTTGATATGAGTGTTCGCGAAAGTTATGGATATAAATGATTCTATTATAAAGAAGAAAAACTTCCACTGGAATTTTATACTTGCATCTTAAGTATGATGTAAATAATAATCTTTTCATTCAGCACCCTGCGAATGTGCGTAAGATTTTTCTACAACAACTTTCGTTAATCAATCTCTGACAATCAGGTATTATATATTATTCACATGATAACATTCAGTCTATAAAAGCATCTCTAATAGAAAAAAAAGATTACGCAGCAGACTAATTATGGCATATGAGGTACCGTGTAATGTGATCCAAACAAAACAACTATTAAAAAGAGGTCAAAACTTCAATTATCAAATAAATATCCTGCAGGTTAATATAATAAGGAATTAAAACGTCACAGAAAAACAGTTTCGCAGGTATTACGACTTTGTTTTTCTTAGAAAATACAATCTAATAAAAAATGTGTAGAGCGAGAGTTAACAAAAAGTAAATATATGACTATTAGTTTATTTTCCGATAGTAAGAATCCCCGATAACGCCCTAGATGACTTGGAATGATTGAGATTATACAATTTTCGTCTATATTTTAATTTGATTTCAAAAAGTTATATTAAATTTATGTAAAAGTTGTTGAATTTTAAAAAATTAAAAAGTGATCCATATGCATAAAAACCACTATATTAAAATTATGTACTCCCTGCCAAAGTATCAGAGATAAATTAAGAGCTATCATCACTGTAGACGCAGCAGAAGTAGGAAATCTTAATTGTCCTCGGTAGAAATGACTCATCCCTTTAGACTGGTGTTTCATCCTGTCATTGGATTAGATGCAACTTGAACCCATTACAATTCTTAACTCTCCAAGGGAGCATAAACCTTTTTATGTAACAACCACTCCTTTTTTTATTCTTGTTCCCACGGCTAAGGTGTGCGTAGTAGTAAATTTCTTAAACATAAGTTATTTTATTTAATATTTAAATTATTAAGTTATTTTATTTCATTTATTGCTTTATTACAGCTGAATGCTTTATTACAGCTTTATTACTGAATTTTTAAATGCCATGTATTTGAAAAAATATAGAAAACTAAAGAAATCATGAGAAGTTATTATTTTAGATTATATAATTATGCTTAAAAATTCCAATAAAACTAGATTTTCTATAAATACAAAATATTAAACACATTATACTTGAGAATGCTCTATATGCTATCTAAAAATATATAAATTTCTTCGAAAATAATGAATATCGCTAGTTCAGTTTTCCTCTCATTTTTTTCACACAAAATCAGCATATTCGAATAATCGAGACTATTTCTTAGTTCATTTTTCGGACTAAAAGAACTGTGAACTATTTCTGATACAATTTTAAATATTTCACAGGTAGAGAAAATATGACTTTTAAACATATTTTAAATGTAGTGAATAATTTTTTATTGGTAGAAGATTTTACCTCTGAAATTCAAAATTTTTCAAACCTCATGCATAAAATAAATATCATTAAAACTATAGTTACAAGAGGGATTTTAAGAAAACTATTTTCAGTATTGTTTCGTTCTATAAGCTATATAAAAGGACAAAATTAAAAAAAGAACCATTATCTTGATTTTTATTGTAAATGGCAACAAAAGACCTCAATATAAAATAGAATAATTATTTTGGCTTAAATTTAATTTAATCACAGTTTGAAATTTAATTATTCCGATTTTATTATATCATATTACATTTCAAAAGCTGTTCGAAAATTATTTAAATCAGTTTTATTCAGCTGAGACTTTAAATGAACATTAAAAAAAGATATTATCCAATATAAATTTCAAGAACGTAATAAAAAAAGTACTTGAAGTAGCTTCTATGCTTTCATATTGTTTAAAATTTGAATTGATTTGATTGCAATAATTTTGTACACAGATTCTCTAAGTCAGAATTAAGATATGAATGAACTGATTGCTCCAAATTAAACTGCCTTTTTCAAGAGAATTTTATATCAAAATTTTTCTTTAGATAATCATGAAATAAGGGGACTCGTGTATAAAGAAACGTTTCTTCTGTCAAAAAGTATTAGTTTCAATGACAATCAATAGATGGCGTGCAGTGTATTTAAACAAAATCGTTAATGAATTGCATAATTTATTCGTTAATGGAAACAGAAAATGTTGAATGTTCATGCGCATTGGGATGTTATTCACATGGGAATTAAACTGAAAAAAAGTCAGAGAAATCTCATGGCTTTATGATAGACCATATACTTCAGTCAAAAAGTATTAGTTTAAACAACAATCAATAGATGGCGTACAGTGTATTTAAACAAGATCATTAGGGAATTGCATAATTTGTCCTTTAATGGGAATAGAAAATGTTCAGCTTTGATTGATGTGTTTCAGGGTGTTATTCACGTGGGACATTTAACTATCCTAAAAGTCTGAAAAATCTCGTGGGATCACGATAAACCATGCTTGTGATAATTCTAAAATTTAATCCATGCTAATTTGGGTCCTGGATATTAAAATGTTTTACTCACGTTAAATGAACAAATTGTATACGCCATAGTCTATATTCTACATAATAACTTTAAATGTCCTCTATTAAGGGTTTCTGAAACATGTCTCAATCGAAGAAAAAATACCGTTACAGCACTTTTCAAATATTGTGACTTTCTGATGAATACTTTTTGCTGAAGTGTTCATGAAAATTTCAATTTAAGATCCCTGTTATTGGAAACGCTTTATATTTTTTAATTTTTTTGACGAGAGTTTCTACAAATTTAAATTTATAAGATCGATACAAAAGTACTCGTACCTTTCAAACGACAATGAAAAGACCGGGATATTGGGACTTTTAACAGACCAGGATATTGCGGAAGTATAAAATTGGATAAATTTTTGATCAGTTTCAGCTGAACCCATCCCAGGGACAGTGTGTAGATTTTAATCATCTCCAAATCATATAATTGTTAATTTGTATTTTATATACTAGAATAAATAAATAATGGGAAAACGCATGTTGGACCAACTTTCGACTAATACGGATATACGCTGGTTCTTATATAAATTGAAGCGTATTATATGAAGATTGATTCTGAACATTTCGAATTAAAAATCATAAAAGCAGAATATTTTTTAAACTGTATAATTATGGAAACGATTAATAATTCATTCAAAAAATCAAAAAAAAGTAATTTTTATTATCCTTTTTAAATATCTACCGAATTTCATAGCTTTATATTATGTTTATCCAATTTCGTGTTTTTATGTCATCTGAAAAAAATACAATAAAAACAGAAAATGTGTCATTAACTGCAAAATCCTGGAAACATTTTGGCCATATAATTAATCAAAAGGAAGTGGTTCCTATTGTATGTTTCAGATATCTGTAAAAAAATTGTGTTTTAATTTTATATTTATTTGAAATATTTTTTCTTGATTTTTTTTAAAATTCAGAATGTAAAAGCAGAGAAATTAATTGAGTTTGAAGTCCTATAAACATTTGTGCAAATAATTATAAGGATGCAAGTTATATTGTCGTTTTGAAATATTCGATCAATTTCGGAGCCATAGTTTTTATATGATGTAATAGTACTGCTATACTTATGTTTTAGGCATAATGCATTTATTAATTCAATTATTTCAAATAAGTGTATTAAAAATTTTTGATTCTCATTTTTAAAAAATCAACGAATTAGCGAAATGCGACTTGAAAAATATATTCAGTTCTATGAGACAAAATATAATATTAAGTGTTTTAAACACTTCATGGAAAACAAAAATACTTAAAATATTAAATTGATAGATGACGATTTCACAAACAATTTTATCCTATAGATAAAATTTTTCAAGGGCAAGAATTTTAAAACTTCTATCTCTACTAATAATAAAAATGAGTGTGTGTCCTTGCATGCGTGAGGCCTTCTGCAAATCAGACCTATTGACCTACAGCTGCCGAATTTGGATATACGTATCTGAATGGGTGGGAATGTGCGACTCAGTGTGAGTTTTAGTTAGAAATTTTAAGTAATAGAAAATTATGCTGAATTTTAGTGCTTTTCTGCACTCACTTCCAACAATATTATTCCACAAAAATCAATATTTCACCATTTCAAATTTTCAAAAACTGACTTTTGAAACATACCCATTTAGTCATACGAATTTTTTCTGGAATTATGCAATTATTTTAAAATATTTTCTTGCCTGACTTCCACTAAAAGATTACGTTATTGTAATGAAATTGAAACTAGTTTTATTGTTTCATCAAATACTGAATCCTGTTATTTTATTCCATTTATGGAAATATTTGGAAACAGGTTTCTATTTAATATCTGTGTAATTTATAACACAAATAAAAAAAGTGAAGTTACCATATGAGAAATTTAGATAATAGATAATCCAGATATTTACGTTTTGAATAATGGAATGATGTTATGGCGCTGTCCGCACTAGAAAATTTAATGTATGCTGTAAACAGAACATATGTAAAATAATCGAAATACCAATTTTAATATGAAACAATTCAGCTAAGTCATGAACATAAAGTTGTTGTATCTGAATAATTTGATTAAAATTGAATATAGCCAATATTCCCAGCTAGCCATTTGATTACCCATGTCCACTAGTTTTAAATAAGAAATATAGTCATAGCCTTTTTAAAACCAAAAAAATCGTTTGTTCTACTCTACTAACATAGAAAAACTATTTTAGAATATAATTATTTAGTACTTCATTTCTATCATAAATTGCTGAGATCATGTCTTAAATATAATATGCAAACTTTTAAAAGTTTGACATGATAAATGGGGGAATAAGAGCAACGAAATAATTCATTATAATTATCAATATTTTATAGATATTTGATTTATACGTTTGTGGCTATTAAAAGGCCATTAATTATATAAAATATGTGAAATATTGGTGCATTAGGTGTATGTTTATTATTACGTCTTTGTAATGAAAATAAAAAAAATCTTGTATGCTTTTTTGGAAATTTGAATTTAATGACGAACGTTCTTCTATAACCAATAAATGAAATGTTATATTACGGCTGACATCTAAAACAATTCTTGATTGATTTAATTTTTATATTTTGATGCTAAATTCAAAATGAAATCAAAACAGAATTGGACTCGAAAGATGCTTTAAATAGTTTATTAAGCAACTGATATCACAAAGAAGCTGTTCGTGGCATATTCTCGACAAATTTACCACACTTTGGCAACACCGAGACCGAGGGGAGCTGCAAGTCCAAGCGGAGCCTTGGCATAACCGACGCCCCATCCGTTGGCAAGGATTCCATTACCGAGGACGTTTCCATATCCAAGAGGAGCCAAAGCAGGACCAGCCCATGCCTTTTCAGCCAAGCCCCATGGGGCAGCTACTGCAGGGCCCCATCCCCATCCAACTGGTCCAATCACAGAAGCACTGGCAACTGCCAAGACAATGCAAAATATGGCGATCTGAAAGAAAAGAGAAAGTGTTAGAATTTCCCATGCTTTTTTAAAGCACATGATTTTTAATTATATGCAAAAGGTACCATTGTTGTCATGAAGTTGCCATGTTAATCAAAAGAAGCCCTTCCACGTGATTATTAAATCTTTAATAGCATTCTAAATAATATATTCAATGGACGATTCTTCTTAAGATTGCAATTAATTGAAATCCATGACTCTTCTTCATAAGGGAATTTCTTGTTGTATAACAGGAAAGTGCTTTACCATCATTGCAAGTAATTGGTAAATAATGTCTATTATACATTTAGAGTCCCTGAAATTATCTATTTTTACTTATCATCATTAGTCTTACATTTATCCACTATGTATATATCTATATCTATACTTATAATAAAGCTCAATGTGTGTGTGTGTGTGTGTTGGCGCTCTATAGGCCAGACCATTCAACCTATAGCTACCACATTTGGCGCGTGTATACCTTGGAGGCCAGGAATGTGCACCTAGGGGTTATGTTTTCGAATTTTTAATTAGAATTATATTTATTTAAAAGCTAAGCGAAATTTTGGCGTGTTTCTGCTATAACTTCCGAAAATATTACCGCACAAAAAAGATTTTTACATGAAGTTAAAGATCAAAAATTTATCTTCTAAATGATACTAATTTTGTAGGCTTAAAATTAAATTTCTATTTTTAATGAATTTTTAAATAAATATTTTAACTATATTTTTCAACAATTTTTTTCGTACAAAATAAAAATAACATTTAAGCTGCACAAGCATGTTTCGCATTCATGGGAAAAAATGAGCTTATTTCAAAGTGTTGCCATCACATTGATCAAAACTCCAATTAAAAATAAATTAAATCTTTTTCGAAATGAAATCCCCAAAAATATAATTTTCGGCACTTGTCTGTAGGAAATGAAACAAATATGAAATATCATTTTTTCTAAAAAATAAATTCAAGAAAAATTATTTTATGATCTTTTGCACTCTATATATTATTAATCCAATAAATCAGTTTTATTTTAAAGCAAGTTTTGTTTAATATGAACAGGATATCCATTCAAATCAGGGCCACACAGCTAATTTGTAAACCTTTAGTAAGACACAGATCTGTTAAAATGGTCTAAATGGAAAATGATTATATTTTATGCAACTTGATTCAATAAATGCTCTAATAAATAACGAATTTTTTATTTTACATAAAGCTTCTGCTGTGGATATCACGATTAACAAAATTTTCTTGAAACACTAATATTTTAAATAAAAAGAGTTAATTTCAAATCAACAAAATCAATCACTTAAACTGACTGATTTATGAAAATTTGAATATCAATATTCAATAAAAAAAGGATATTTTAGATTTTCCATCGATCGTTTCAAAGAAAATACGCCAATCAGCGTGCAGGTTTCTCAAGATTAATTGGCCTAAGATTATGAAAATTGAGCTTTTCTAAATTTTTAACATTCAAAACTTCATAAATAAGTCTTAGTTGATCTTGGGAAAATATTAACATTCATTCATTTATTTAAAATTTGGTGTGTCCAGAATATTTCACAGAATATAATACCTTACTGCATTAAATTTAGACTTCATAATTTTTGAAATATATTTATAGACTCGAACATAATATTATTATTGATGTCATTTCAATCCTTTTGAAAGCAAAACTAAAAGCTGAATTTTATGCTGGATCTGAGAAATTTTTGTTGAATTATTCTTTGAGATATTACATAAATTATCAAAATTATTTCGTAGTTCACATAAGACTTAAATACCGAGCGATTCTGTTTGCAATACTCACATTCAATAATAATAATAATAAATAAATAACAATAAAGATGATAAATAAAATAAAACGCTTGGTTTTATTAAAAAAAATATATTAATTGCAATTTCATCATTTCCACTTTAAATTAAAGTTGAAGTTTTACCGGAAATGACAACAAATTAGCAAAATATATATAGTAAATTGAACGAAACGATCTAAACAACAGTATAAGTTTGGTATGATTATCAAAATTTGAAGATTAAAAATGTTTTGTTTGAGAATCTATTAAGAGACCAGTTACTTAAAATATTTAATTGAAAATTGTAGCGAGTGTAATACTGGCGAACAGGCTGGTCGCCAAAGGCGGCTAGTTGATAATAAAATGAAGGAGAATCAATCATGTACAAGGAGATTAAAGGAGAGGTTCCAGTGCTATGAGTCGCAATCCACATGATGGTAGCAAGATTGATCTGGTGGGCCACGAAAGGATTTTCAGTATACTTATCTATTTCCACAATAAACATAAATATGATATGAACTTTAAATCATTATTAAGGCAAATGAGAGCGACACAATAAAAATATAATACAGTATGTTAACAAGCTATTCATTTCAAAAGACAAGAAATGAAGAAACAAAATAAGTATATTTTCAGTGTGCGAATGATGTATATAAAGAGAATTTTTTTAAATCCCAATTCATTTGTCTTGCTATATTTTTTTTCCGATTTGCGACTTCATTTAAGCTAAAGTTTCCATAAAGTAGTTCCCATCTTGCCCCTCTAATCTGAAATTCCTTTTGTTTATAAGCGTTATCTAAGATGTTCATTATGATTTGTGTATTAGTTTTATTATTGTTTGTTTCAACAATTGTTGCATTTAATAATAGATGCTTTTTTGGTTTTACGAAGATACTTTTTTTAGCTTATAAAATTAGCTAACTTTTTCGTGCATTTTCGTAAGTTTAACCAGAGCAAGTAGTCCCCCAAAAACTTCTCACATATTTTCTAATACGAGTCATTTGTAAATAAATAGAATTTTTTAACGAAATATTGGTTGGGGATACAAACAACAAACGGTATTTAAAATGTCATCATCATTCCAACCAGCGGTAGTAAGGTCTCCCTAAAACGTTCTCTCATATACTCTAATAAACTTATCATGCCGAAGAGCGCCTTACAGAGCATTGACGTACAGCAATTACGAAATATTAACTTTTGGCTTGAATTTAGCATGTTTACTTAATATATTATGCCATCCTTGGCGAGTTATTTGGCATGAATACTTGGCATGTGTTAATAGCATCCAAATATCAAATTTTTTAGACAGTTTTTCTTAATTGATTGAAATAAAGATTTGTCACAAAACTCCATATAAAATTATTTTAAGTCATATATCCATATCAATTATTTAAGTCACTCCGTTTTCGAGTAATCACGCTTACATGTTTCTGAAAGTACAGACCGGCAGACAATCAGCCCTTAATTGGATTTGTCTCGACATTTGACAGGTGTTTACACTGTAGATGTTAAATCTGTGTGACAAATTTTAATAATCTACATCTCTTCGGGTTTTTTTTAATTATCGTGATAACTTGTATTCGAACAGCCAGATAGACGAACTTATTCTGAATAGATTTTACACAAAATTTGACAAAGATCTAGACTTGGTGTAAAGATCGTATATCAAATTTCATCCTCTTGGCTCAAAGCTTATTTGAGTTAACTTTGTCACAGACACACAGACGGACATTTTCTAAAAATGCGTTCTTCAAACTCGAGAAGATCTGAAACATGGAGATTCGTCAAAATCTGGAGTTCGAATTTTTTGACGATTATTATACTTCTCTATATACGTATACGAGAAAGAAAAAAATATGGGCAATAATTTCTTGTGAACAAGTGAATTTGAGGATTAGAGCCTAAAGCCAAATTATAACGACAGACCGGTATAGATTTCAGAACAAATCCGAAGAAAAGACTAAAAAATTAAATGATATTTTAAGACATTATTCATCCAGTTATATTCATATTTTTTTAATAAATGCATTACCTGAATTTTATTGGCCATGATTTATATGGCTGTGATTTACAAGTATACTGATGATCATGGTAAGCGTAATAATGATACGCTTAGGATTTAACACATGACACAACACGCTAAATCTAAAACTTGCCAAGAAACATTTAACTAAATGTAATTAAATGCGTGCCTTGTGCGTAATCAATTACTTTTTAGCACAGTATTCAAGATTTGTCAAAATTTAGCAAGTTAATCTGGAAATAAATGAAAATAAATCTAATAACATTACTTCAATTTAAAATCAAACGAAACACAGAAATAATGATATATTTATTAAGATAAGAGAGTGACAATCTTTCAAAACATAATGCAAAATGCCAACTAAAAAAGTAAAAATAATTGAATTAAATTCTGAATATTGTCACTTTATTAAACCAGCCGTCTTTGGCGACCAGCCGGGCGCCAGTATTACCACTCGCTACAATTTTCAATTAAATATTTTAAGTAACTGGTCTCTTAAAGGATTCTCAAACAAAACATTTTTAATTTACAATTACTATAAACAATTTACTATATATATATTGCTAATTTGTTGTCATTTTCGGTAAAACTTCAACTTTAATTTAAAGTGGAAATGATGAAATTGCAATTAATATAAAGATATTTTATAATAAAAATAAGCATTTTATTTTATTTATCATCTTTATTGTTATTTATTTTTTATTATTATTATTGAATGTGAGTATTGCAAACAGAATCGCCCGGCATTTAAGTCATGTGAACTACGAAATATTTTTCATAATTTATGTAATATCAAGAATAATTCAACAAAAATTTCTCGGATTTAGCATAAAATTCAGTTTTTAGTTTTGCTTTCAAAAGGATTGAAATGAAATCAATAATAATATTTTGTTCCGGCCTATAAATATGTTTCAAAAATTATGAAGTCTAAATTTAATGCAGTAAGGTATCATATTCTGAGAAATATTCTGGGCACACAACATTTTAAATAAATGAATGAATGTTTCTATTTTCCACGATCAACTAAGACTTATTTATGAAGTTTTGTATGTTAAAAAATTAGAAAAACTCAACATTTTCATAATCTTAGGACAATTAATCTTGAGAAAGCTGCGCGCTGGCGTATTTTCTTTGAAACGATCTATGGAAAATCTAAAATTATCCTTTTTTTATTGAATAGTGATATTCAAATTTTCATAAATCAGTCAGTTTAAGTGATTGATTTTGTTGATTTGAAATTAACTCTTTTTATTTAAAATATTAGTGTTTCAAGAACATTTTGTTAATCGTGATTTCCACAGCAGAAGCTTTATGTAAAATCAAAAATTCGTTAGTTATTAGAGCATTTATTGAATCAAGTTACATAAAATATAATCATTTTCCATTTAGACCATTTTAGCAGATCTGTGTCTTACTAAAGGCTTACAATTAGCTGTGTGGCCCTGATTTGAATGGATATCCTGTTCATATTAAACAAAACTTGCCTTAAAATAAAACTGATTTATTGGATTAATAATATATAGAGTGTAAAAGATCATAAAATAATTTTTCTTGAATTTATTTTTAAGAAAAAATAATATTTCATATTTGTTTCATTTCCTACAGACACGTGCCGAAAATTATATTTTTGGAGATTTCATTTCCATAAAGATTTAATTTATTTTTAGTTGGAGCTTTAATCAATGCGATGGCAACACTTTGAAAAAAAACTAATTTTTTCCCATGAATGCGAAACGTGCTCGTGCAGCTTAACTTTTATTTTTATTTTGTACGAAAAAAATTGTTGGAAAAATATCGTTAAAATATTTATTTAAAAATTCATTAAAAATAGAAATTTAATTTTAAGGTTAAAACATTAGCATCATTTAAAAGATAAATTTTTGATCTTTAACTTTATGTAAAAACCGTTTTTGTGCGATAATATTTTCGGAAGTTAGAGCAGAAACATGCCAAAATTTCGCTTAATTTTTAAATAAATATAATTCTAATTAAAAATTCGAAAAAATAACAACTATGTGCACATTCCTGGCCTACAATGTATACACGTGCCAAATTTGGTAGCTGTAGGTTGAATGATCTGGCCTGTAGAGCGCCAACACACACACACACATTGAGCTTTATTATAAGTAAAGATATAGATATAGATTGATGTATTTTCTTAAAAATTCTGCCACAAAGACTTTCTTTTATTTGATAAAAAAATATAAGTTTTGAAACTAAAAATTAACACTTTAAGCGAATTCTTTGGGTTATTTTTTAAACATGATTGCTGCTCAGATATTTAGAATAACTATATGCACTAAATTAAAATTTATTTAAATCATAATAAACTGAGGAATTAATAATGTATTCAATAGGTAACAGCTAAGATATTAGGCGTAAAAAAGGTTTAAAATAATTTTGTATGATAACATTATTACAAGGCAATAAATTGACATAATTTAAGGAGTGTTATTATTTTAGAATTATTCTTAAAATATAAACTTTTCTCACAAGTTTCCTTTTTAAAAAATTGAATAGATCATTACATAAAAGCATTCAATCTATTATGAGCTTAGAATAATTTGTTTTAATGAAGCAATGTCTTTTATTGAATCTTTGGCATAAAAATGCATACATTTTTGTATGTATAGAGTCTATTATTAGATGTTAATACTAATAATAATGTTAAATGTTAATAGTAATATTAATAAATATTAATAGTAACATTAATGATTTCCTTATCATATGTAAATATTTGACAAATTTATTTAAATTAAGATTTTAGGCATGAATGTGTTAAGTATTTGTTTTAATTTAGGTAAGTATTAGGTTTAATTTAAATATTAGGTATTTTTATAATTTTTTTTAAAATTAACAACTTTTTTTTTCTTACTTGTCATTTTGTTAAATGTATCTTACAACTCTGAATTCTACAATATCACATTAATAATAAAGAAAGGTCTTCAAATCCTAAATTCCTTGCGTGAAAAATATTTTAGGACTTGAATTTTGATTGAGCAGAATAAAAGTTATCTTGAAATTTATTATATAATTTTGATATATTTTTTAATTTTTAAAACGATTCATATTTCTTATAAATATCTATTTCAATGATTGATGAATCAAAACAACGATAAGGAGATAATAATCAGATTACTGGACAACATCTATACATGAATGAAATTTTTTAGTTACTCAGAAAAATGTTATTTAACAATCATGATTGATATTTTTGATAAAAGTTTCTTAAATTTTCGAGGCAGATCACCTAAAGATGTTCTTCAAGGGCATTTGAGCTATATAGGATATTAAAAGATTGAATTGAAATTAACTATTATTATAAATATATAATTTATCGAGAATTTTTATAAGATTTTCTAGTGCCCTTTAGCACCGTTAGTTTATATTCAGATAAAATTATTTTTATTTAGAATATTTCGCCTTTTATTTATTTTCTATTATATGATGTATGCAAAGAGAAAATAGTATAACCCCAAGAAATCCAATTCCAAATTTTGACGGATCTCCACGTTTCAGACGTCCCTAATTCGAACTTATTTTTTCTAGAACTAAAACTTGCTCCGTCTAGCTGTGAATATAGTAATGAGGAACTAGGCAGATGAAATTTTAATGAAATTCTTTCACAAGAACTATATCTGGTTAGCTATGCGAGTTAAAATAAACTCGATATCTACTAAAAATAGAATAAAATTTAGTGTGCAGATTTAGCATCTAAATTATAAATCTGTATCAAATTCTAAACAAAGTTTGTCGAAGGATTAATCTTTTTCAGATACATGCAGATAACTCAAAAATTTAGATAAGTGAAATTTGATATTTGATCGCGATACTAAAATTGTAATTCTGGTTCATATTTTCTTTCCAATCGAACAATTAAAAAAACCGTCCAAAATGCAAACTGTGTTATCTTCACTCTTTCTTGCTTCCGCAATTTTTACAGAACTATTTTCGCTTTTTCTAAGAACCACTACAATGAATTATATTACTAACATATTATTTTCTAAAAATAGGACATTTTGTTTGAAAATTTTAAAGCTTTAACAGCATTCTTTGTTAAGCGTATTCAATATACCTTGTTTACCGAAAGCGTTCACTACATGTTGCCGAGCGAACTCAGTGTACAATTCTAAGAATTGTTGCTCACATGTTGCCTGGCGATCTCGGTTACATACATTGCCTGTTGAATGCTTTCAATACACATTGCCAGCTGAACGTGTTTAATATAATTCTAGTAATTATTATAAATGGCATTAAAATACGTTTAAATGAAAAATATTGCGATAAGATATATACTGAATTTCTAAAAATATTTAAGTTAGAATATCTTATTGATATTAACATTTCTTGCTTACTACAAAACAATTTAATAAACATATGAATAAGCTATTGAATAACGCTAACATGGGACAAATCTTCAAAAATTCCGAATATAGAATTCAAGATCTTTGGAGATGAATATAATTCTAGATCATAAATGTACCGGCAGAGCATATATAAAATTTACGAAAAATCCGGGGTCAATAGCAAATATGTCAGAACATTTATGATGCAATAGAAAAATTACCGCAATTAAAGCAGCTGATACGATATTATTTTAATGTGAATCTAAAGTAAAAATTCTATGCTTTTAAACTCTAGATTACAGGTTAGAAGAAATCTTAAGTATTTTATTTAAGCTGGAATTTTGACTAGTGAAAAACAATTCTTCTATCTCATTTCAAGCAATTAGATCAAAATGCATTTTTATAAATGTTTATTCAGGTTTGTTCCATTAAAAATAATTTCCTTATCCGGCATCAGATGATTTAAAACATTAAAGGAGTTCAGTTCAGTTATATTATAGACCCATTTTTTAAGCAACACTTGAAGAGTAATTTTGAGCCACGGTCAGATGATGAGGACGTTAGTTAAGCTGGCACCCCTTTCTCTGAACTTCCACACACACCCGAGGGAGGAAACATTAAAGAAGTAAAATTGTCAGAAAACATGGTCTCAAATCTAATAATAAGAGAATCTGAAATACCAGTAAGGAAGAACTCAAAATGTACGATAATTCTGCATTTACGCATGATTACACATTTATCTGAATTCAGATAAATGCGTAAATTATGAACAAAATATCAATCAATATTTTGTAATATCCCTAAAAAAACAATACTTTTAGTTGAAATAACTGTACAGGAAATATAAGGAAATTAAACGCTTTTTGCCACAAGATGTGATCAACTTACCTTTGCGAACATATTGAAGATTGTTTGAGTTGCTCAGCTTAAAATGCTAATAATGAAGGGGTGCAAATGTGAGGTCTTTTATAGGGCTTAGATGTAAACAAAACTTAAAATGTTTGCATTTAGATTAAAAACAATATAAACAATTTCAGGTTTTCAATAAAAAAAACGAATATCTGTCCTTGGCATATTATTATTAATTGGTCCCACCCAAAATATAGATTATATCAACAAGCATATATGCAAATTCCATATTGTTTACTTCCTGTCCTTAACTGGACCAAATTACTCATTTCGTACAAAAATAAGTATAGTTTGCTCTGTATCAATTTCGAAGGTTGTTCACTGATTTTCAAAAGGCGTGAGATAGGGAAAAGACGCCTAGTAATTTTCTGCAGTATAGCGCTCATTGCGTCATTTTTGTTCGGTTTTTCAAGGTCTTTCATGATCTCTTTAATATCATTTTATTGTGTCTGAATGAAAAGGTCAAAGATTTGCGTATTTTAAACAAGTTTCTCTATTCGGTGTGAACATGTGTTGAAATTTTGTTTTGTATATTAAAAAAACAGTTCATTTATGTAACTGAAATTAATAAATATTTTATATGTGCAGAAAATGTATAAAATATGCAAGAAAAAAAATTTAAAGTTTTTGTATGGTAAATTAAAATATATTTTTAAAAATTGGAATTAATAATCTTTCCATTTGGCCTTTCTTAATTAAATTCCTATAAAAATTCAAAAATTAAGTTTCAAATTGCTCATTTACCTAGCTAGGAATTTAGATTTGTATAAATGAATCAAGATCTAGAAATCGATTCAGTGTGAACATGTTTTGAAATTCTGTTTCGTATATTGAAAAAGTAGTTCATTTATGTAACGGAAATTGATAAATCTTTACTATGTGTGTAGAAAATTTATAAAATATGCAAACTAAAACTTTGATTTGTTTGTATGATCAATTAAAATATTAAAAAACGTTTGTATTTAATAATTTTTTCAACTGGCCTTCTTAATTAAACTTATAAAAGTATTTATAAAAATTTAAAAAATAAAATCGAGATTACTTATTAATCTTGCTTTGAATCTAGATATTTAATAGTAGTAAAATTAAC
The DNA here is from genome assembly GCA_026543865.1 of Argiope aurantia. Lineage (NCBI taxonomy): Eukaryota > Metazoa > Arthropoda > Arachnida > Araneae > Araneidae > Argiope > Argiope aurantia. Next base: position 7,161 of record JAPMOR010068301.1, on the reverse strand, counting down.
TAACCCTCTGCAAATTTTATTGTTGCATATCAGCCAATAATATTTGAATAGGCTTCAATCAGTCTTTTTTATTGAGTTGAGCTCAGTTCAGTTATATTAACCGGCCGTTTTAAAGCAACACAAGACTATTTTAGGATGAATCTTGTAACTTTTAACAGCTGCCAGATAACGAGAAAGACACCTGAACTAACACCCACTTCTCCGAACTTCCACACCGTAGATGCGGGACGATGTTTGGTCCAAACGAGTTTAATGTCAGTTCTTCTATGGAGCCGCGTCTTGAATCTTACCGCCAGGCCATTGTGGACCCCATTTTGTAATGAAGTAGAACATAAAAGAAAATATAATTCTGCAATTTCTGATTCCTTTTTTGCTATTATACTGACAAAAGTACTTCAAAAAACAAATATATGCTTTCACATGTATCTATCTATGATTCTAAAGCCCCCATTGTAATTTCTGAATTACCAAAATTAGTTGAAGTTTTTATAAGTCGCGTATCATTCAATAATATTTTAATCGGCTTTATTCTATTTTTGTACACAAAAAAATAAAATAAAAAAGTATCTGGATACTTTCGAATTTACACATTCTTCTGAATCCCTCTAAAAGGGCTTAATGAGCAGTTATTGTACCTTCTATCGAATAAAAGACAATTCTCATTTAATTGTTAGATTAGGACACAAGGGGCTTTAGAAGACTGACCAGAAATTGTATAGAAGAAGAAAGATTTTGGTTCAGTTTCTTTCACAGTAAGAATTGAATTGAAACATTTAACTTTGGGTTTTTTTTGTTGTGAGTAATGTTTACAAACATTTAATTCTCATAGAATTAACATGAATACTTGGAAAAATATAAAGTTTTTGAAAACGAAGAATTTTGCTTATTAAAATACAGCTTCAATGCAAAACTCTTTTCAACCAAATTAAATGAAACTTAAAGAATATATGATAAAATCAGAAGTCAGTTCTACAAATATTCGAGAAATAAGAATATTTTGTTAAATCAATATTAACTACCCATGCACGAAATATAGCACAATCCCCATCATTCCGAAGCAGACATATAGAACAACACATAGAGAAACTCAATTTGAATACCATCAAGATCCAGAAAGATATCTGTAATACAATGAACTGAATTTCAATATATCTTTAAGACGTATAAAATGACTAGATTTTTCCAACAAATGGATTTACTTTACTAAATAACTACTAATGAATATGAAATATTAATGGATTTATTAAATGAATCTTCATACTTATGAATTAAATACATAAAGCTAGTTCCGGTAAATCATGCATCTGCCTTTCGAGTAAAGTTAAAATTTATCTTCCAGGGCGCATTACAAGTATCTATTTAAGCCCGTTAGCTAAATTACTTTAGACCTTAAGTAAAAAAAAGTTTTAAAACCTTTTCTTGCAGTAAGGTAAGTCTGTTGAATGTGATCGTAAAGGCAACTAATATGTATTTAACTCAACTAAACTCGATTAAAATCAGCTTCTTTTTTTTTCATTTTTTTTTCATTTCTCTCTTATTTTGTCACTCTTTTATTTCAGAAATTAACTTATAAAAAATTTCTATGAATTCAAAAAATTACATAAATTTTCAGTGTAATAAAACTAGTTCTAGAAAGCAAGAAGCATTTACAAAAACACACAAGATAAGTGTAAAATAAATGCTCAATAGATACTAAAATTGAAACAAAAAATGTAAAAAAAAATTATAATAAATCGATATCTGAGCTTCGTTTAAAATTGCAGTTTTACTACAAGTACAGTTTAAGCAATCAGCACAGATGTTGGCAAGTTCTCGCATGTGTTGGAAAAAAGTTACCAATAAACAATTGCAGATAGAGAAAAAAATTGAAAATAATAACAAATTCAAAATAAAAAACATAACAAAAACAAAGCAGATATTGCAGCCACCAAGATAATTTAAGTTAACATCCACTGTTGTTGATCATTCACTTTGTTTGAAGATAAAAAAAAAGGAACTGTTAAAACATTTCAATGTAAACCAACTTGAATAAAGACTGTATTAAAACAAGAATTTTTAAAGCTGTTCCTCTCACGAATCAATAATACTAAAATAATATAACATTTTTAAAAATGCTTAAAAACAATCTGAAATAATAAATAGTACAAATAGGATCTTGTACAGAATGCAATCTATCAATTAATTTCAATTGAAAGTTTATGCAACTGTTCATTTCGATTTAAAGCAATTCTTAAGATGATAATTAAAGAGAGAATTTAATTTAACTCTTCTTTTAGTATAAAGAAAGAAGTTAAGTAAGCTGATTTGATGCAGCTTGTTTCGTGGAACCTTTAAACTCAAAATTTATATTGCTCCAGAAAGATACCTTTAATACACAATAAAGTAGCTGTAAATACATATATAAAGAGTGTTCATAAACTTAATTTCTATATTTGGTGAAATCCACAGGTCAAACTACTGAACGGTATGAACTTACATTTTATATAGAGACTGTTGAAAGTAAAAGAAGATGAATTCTGAATAAATTGCAATAAGCTACGAGTACAATATCTTGTACAAAAAGAAAGTCTGTTGATTGAAAATGTTGCATGTTGCTTATGGAGCCATAATATTAACAACAAAATAATATTTTCTGTGAATTTCCTATTATATGTTGTTCATTTCAGAATACGCATTTTTTATTATTCGTACATTAAAGATAACTTATATAATTCAATTTCAGTGAACTTCTAGTGTATCATATCGTTCCGACATTGCAAAAAAAAAAAACCTTTTCTACAGGATACTTGTGTTACTAAATTTATTTCCCAATGTCTTCCACAGTCTGTAAATTAATTTTGCTTTCTTTCTGGTAATTCAAGTTGAATTGTAAATGCCTAAAAACGGGATATTTTTTGGTTATCCTTTATATGCTGCAAAGGATCAATTTTAAGAATTTCATTTTCACAATTGTAAGCAGTTCCTGAGTGCATTTAATATGTCATACCAAAAAGAGTAAAAAACTAAGGTAGTTGCAATCTGTTTAACGGAGAAAGATTTTAAATAAACGATCAGTTTTAGAAAAATATGGCATTAAAATAGTTTTTATTATGACTAGCGGAAACATTTATTCAATATATTGTGCTGCATTTGGCTTTCGTTTCTATCATTACATCAAATAAAAGCACAGTTCTAAGTTAAAATGATTTTTATTGTGATTTTATTCCAATCAAAACATGTACTTCATATATTTTAATAATGTATTAAAATAAATCTTGACTATACATAAATATCTAAATGAAAGTTATTTTGTTAAATAATAATCTTGAAGACCAATTTTTATGCATTTACATCATTTTAATGATATTAGTCATTATTTTAATATTTTTAGAGCATAATTCTCAATTAATCTATTAATTTAATTAAAAAATTGTTCTATTAGAGAAACACCGCCTGTTAAAAAATTTGCAAAAAAAAAAGACTAATCGTGAGACTCTATAATATTTATTACAATATAGTTAAGTTTTATAAGGCTAAGCTTTAGTTATGATGAAAAATTTCTTTTTTTTACTCTAAGGTAATTTTTACTTCTTAGTATTATTATAAACATTTTTTAACTCTTTGTTCCTTTTAAGTTGACTTAATTCATGCTTGTAAAGATGGAATTTTACATCGAATTTTCAGCAACCTCTTCCTGTGTTAGATATCTGTGCACTTGTGTTCTCTGGTTAACAATAAATTATATTTATATTTTCAGATATTAGTAGTTAGTGGACAATGAATTAATTAATTTATCAGTGGTTGGTGTTATTTAATACTGGATTTCAGAAAAAAATGATTTAAATATTTTTTTACAATAAATAGCTATAATTAAGTAGTATGTATTTATCTATTCTCTCTTGCGCTTCTATAAGTATGTTTCCAAAAACTGTTTCAATATTTTCAGCGAGTGATCGAATTTAGATATCATATTCTTGATTCGAAACCTGGGATATCATTGTGAAGAGATTATAAAAATGAGTTTCTTGTAAACACTGAGATAATTTTAAAATTAATTATAGATGAAAATTATAGATACTTATAGGTAAAAATTCTTAAAATTTAAAGAACTTTAAAGAATTTTTGCTTATAATTATATATAAACTGCATCATAACATTTGATGAGGCAGTTTAAAACCGAATGTACGTTTCTATTGTTTTCCATAATAATAATTCATGTAGCTGGTTGGAATGTTGAAATTAATTGGTGGTGCTAACTATGTTTAAAAATTTGGAAAAAGCAGTAAACACAGTCTGGATGATTTTGATCACATAATGTATTTTTGAACATTTATTTCAGATATATCACTGATAACCTATCATAGAATGATGAACATGTGAATGTGTAGTTCATATGTTCATTAATTATATTTTTAATAAGACATTTAAATATTTTCTTAAATTCAAGAAAATTCTCGAATTTAGGCCTTAATGTTATTACTAATATGTGTAATGTTAATGCATTATATCATCTAAATTTGTTTGAAAATTAAGGAGATTTTCTTTAAGGATTTATTATCAGGAAAGCTATTCAAATGACATATATTAAATTACTATTGAGTAAAGAGCTGAAAAATTAAAAGTTATGTGAATATTTTATAAAATAATATGCAAATTGCTATAAATGTATTTTTTGAAAGTTTACTGAGAATTACTAACATGTATTGCACGAAAAAATGATATCAATTATGGAAATAGTAAAAAAAAAAATTAAAGGAAGACAGCATATTGCTGATAAATAATTTATTTAATTAACGTTTACACAATACTAAACACATTTTAATAAAGAGCTTTTCCAAGACCAAGACCAAGTGGTGCAGCAAGACCAAGCTTTCCAACACCCAGACCATAGGGAGCTCCTAGAAGACCATTTCCAATGGCGAGAGGTGCGGCAAGACCATGTCCAGCAACAAGTCCGTTGGCGAGGATTCCATTACCAGCAACGACTCCGTTGGCGTAAAGGCCATTACCGGCAACAAGTCCGTTGGCAAGGGCGATGGGTGCAGCTGCAGCAACGCGAGCAACTGGGGCTACGTGGTTGATGGCAGTTCTCTGGGATGATACGGTTGCTACTGCAGGGGCGGCTGCAATCAATCCTCTTCCGTAACCCAGAGCTCCAGCAGCAAGTGCAGGGGAGCCATATCCCAAAGCTCCAGCGGAAAAGATGGGACCAGCAAGACCGACACCAGCAAGTCCGAGTGGAGCAGCAGCAGCAGCAATTCCGCCAGCAGGGGCTACGTGATTAATGGCAGTTCTCTGGGTAGAAACGGTGGCTACTGCAGGGGCGGCAGCGATCAATCCCTTTCCTAATCCGAGAGGTCCAGCTGCAAGAACGGGAGCGCCAAGGCTCAAGGGTCCGGCGAGGGAAGCATGAGCTGCTGCGAGGGCAGCGCAGAAGATAACAACCTAAAATTGAAATGTATTTAGCATGTAGATAATATATGAAATTATTAAAGTTAATATATATTTAACACAAAAATTAAATGACAGACAATGACAACCTGAAGTAGAAGAATGTTTAATATGTAGCTGAAACATGAAATCACAAGAAATAATATGTATTTACTGCAACAGTTCTTGTTCATTATTACTATTACCCACTCAAAATCATGCTATGAATCTAAACACCTCTCTGCATGTTTAGACTATTCAGTTTTGTTCAAATTTTAATTCGTCTTGTACCATCCAGTGATATTTGATTGCTATTTCCCGTCAACAAATGATAAAGTAAGTGTAGAAGAAAAAAAATGCAATATAGAAGCTTAGTCGTATGTTGTAACTAATACATTTGAAAATATGTTCCTTAAAACCTGAGTACAATACTAAAATATTTAACCTTCTATTAAATATTATTATTAATAATTTTGGAAATGAATTTGCGTTTATTTATAGTTATTTTTCAAACATGATTTTATATAATTTTCTTTCATTTATCAGCATGCTTCTTTATAATTTCAGAGAAGTCCATAAGCATATAATGCCTATCACCCCATTTCATCTGAAGCTTTAGAAATACTAAAATAGTTAAATTATCGGGCATATTATTTGTAAAATAATTATAATCTTCTTTGGATGAATAATGAGAAAACTTTTCAAACTTAAAAATAAAAAGAATCTATTTTGATTTTTAATATTATTTTTTGCGAGGTAGATTTTTTTTTTTTAGTTTTATATTATCACATTGCCAAAATATTACTTGTTTAAACGCAATTAAAATTTATATTCATGCACTGATTTACTTTCATCAAAACTTTCACTGGATGCACCTTATAATTGAGGATAAGAAACTTCCGGTATGGTGGTTGGTTCTCCCTACCCTAGTGGATGCCGAAATCGTGTTGCTTGGCTACCTCCTATTAACGCAGGAATGGATGGCCAGTGATGCCCTTAGGACTCAGCTATAGTTCTCGCCATTGTTGCTATTGCTGCGGTCCTGCCATTCAGATTTTTCATTGTGGGTCGGAATAGTCGGTTAAAGTTAAAGTTACTATCATTTTGAAGTGCCGATAATATTGTATTGAAGAATAAGTCACGATTGTTATGTTTTTCTATTTATTATTTTTCTGCAATAAAAAACATCCCTTTTACATTTTTTTGCATTACTATAACTTAGATTTATGATATTTTGCTATGAGTCTAGGTATAATTAACCATGGTACAAATAAAACTTATTATTTATAATAAACAACTTTTAAAATAAGGACGTTGAAGCTACATTTCTAATAATATAAACATATTAAGTATAAATTAGGACATATTTTACGTCATAAAAACCAGCTTTTACATAGGAAATTCCTGATCTTTTAATAAAGGAATTTTGTTCAGATTTACAAAGTATGCAATAGTTTAGACTGATAATTATTTAATATAATTTCAGAAAGTTTTTTTGAGAAAAATTCAGTAGCTGTTATCGTAACTTTGCTTATTTTCTCTTAGCAGAAATTACATATCACATTTGAAAAATATTTCTTAAATAAAATATTGAGCATTCAGTTCATACCAAAAATCACACTCACCTTTGCGAACATGATGAAGGGATCTAAATCTTTAGCTGCAGTTGCTAATGACAAGAAAATGCGCGCTACTGCTTTTATACTAAAGAAAACGGAATTAATATGCTAATTATTTGGTTGTGATTCATAT
>JAPMOR010068298.1:15017-28635 GCA_026543865.1 Argiope aurantia | reverse complement strand
TGAATTACGCTGTACTCAAGTTCGTAATTGTTATATTTCGTTCATTTAAAGTCCTGAATTTTTAGGAATTTTCTGGAATAAACATTTTAAACTTTTAGAGGACTATTTTTTTCATTGCTAAAAATTGAGAGAACCCCGAATTCATAACAACTGGCGTCAGGAGTGGAGTTTGATTGGTCAATGGTCATTACCAGAGCAATGGAAGAAGAGATGAAGGAGCTTCTGGAAAACGTAACTAGCCAGTTCAGCGAAATGAAAAATGCGATACAAGCTGGATAAGAGAAATTGACCGAGGAAATGAAAGCCGGACAAGAGAAACTTACGGTAGAAATGAAAGCCGGTCAGAGGGACGTACATACTTAGTGGAGAAAGTTAGAAAATGAGAGACACTGACCCTGATGACCTCTGGGCAGGCATAGTGGGGAGACCCGCAGGAAGTCTCGAGCATGGCGCCCTCTATCTGTAGGGAGGCCATCCCGAAGTCCGCGATCCGGATATTGTTCTTCTCGTCCAGAAGGAGGTTCTCGGGCTTCAAGTCACGGTGACTACAAAACAAAAAAAGTTACTAAATACCAAAAAAAACGCAATGTCACAGAATACAGAAATCAACGAGTGAAATGGAAATTGTTTATTGAGAAAATATCAATGATTAAAAATAATATTTCTCACTCATATTGGTTCATTTTCTCATTTACTGAAAACAGATACAATTTTATTCGATTTTTCTTAACTCACAAAGAGATTCAGAATTTATAACAATTTTAAAAATCAATTATTTTCAAATGAATAAATATTAAAAGATGGGAAAAAGCGCATAAAGAATGGAAATAAAATGCATTTTTTATTATGAAAATAAATTTTATTTGTCGAGCTATTTATAAAGAGCCTTTTATTCCAAAATCGGAGTGTTAAGCAAGACATTTATGACAAAATAGCAACAAATGACATTTTATTTAAAAGCAAAATACCTTTCTTACAAAACACATTTAATCACTTGTAGCTCAGGTGTAAACTTAATCAAAGTTTTCCGTGAGAAGAATTTGTCTTCTGTTCTACAAGAAATGGTCGTCCAAAATATTTCCATATACATACCTTTCAAATAATTTGAAAAAAATTAGTTGTGGTTGCAGCCAAATGTACATTTTTGACGATGGAATTAAACAGTGATTAATTGATAAAGACAATAATTACAACTAACTAAAGCTAGATTATATTTCGAGTTTTTCATTTTCGGCAATTAGAAATGATGCACCTCTAAAACATCAGAATTTTTCTACCCTGTTGAACTTATTTGTCTATCCTCTGATCTTCCTGTAGATAGTAGTTCTACGATGCCTTTCTCTTATTTAATCACGTATGATTTTTATTTATTACTCATGAAGAACAAACAATGAAAAAAATCACAAACTTTACTGGTAAAGCAGCCAGCAAATGGTGTTAAGAACTTTTTTTTCTCAGAATCGTCGTTTAGAAAAGTCATTGTACAATTCAATACTTGCTTAATCTAAATAATAAATAAATATGCAATATTAAATTTTAAAGAAAAAGACATCAATAACAAATACACTGGAAACATTCAAACATAATTCAAAGTTGGTAAAATCACGTTATAGATTCAATTTGTTCAAAAATTCGAATTTAGCAAATGCAAGAATCTCATTCTAGTGTGAAAACAAAAATTGGTTCAACTAATAATGATTTATTTTTAATATATGAAAACTTTATTAAAGAAGAGGTAAGCAATTTTAATAAATAAAAAATAAAGATAATTTTCAATAATTTTTAACAATTTAAAAAACAATATTAATAAATAATTTTAATAAACAATGCCATTTAACCAAGCTTCAGTATTTTGATAAGTAAGAAATTTTTTATGACTTCAACTGCATAAGAGAATTGAAGTTCTCGAATGTATTAACAGTCTGAAGGAATTATTCGCTTACAGTCATAAAGGACACAAATAGAATTAAAGAAAACACTCAGAAATATAAAACAATTTTTTATTTCATTTAATTCTGGCTTTGAATTAACTAAATTAGATTATTATTACCAATGATGTTTTAACATACTGTAAATACAGAATGTCTAGCAAAGAGCATCCTGATTTCAAAATTAAAAATCTCTAAAACCAAAATGGATAGAGGTATGAAACAAACCGTATGATCAATGTGAAGATTTTGTAAAATGTTTACACAAAAGTTTGAAAATTAATTACAAAAATAGTAAGAGATGGCGCTGTACGATATATAGAGTTTTTAAATGAAAATCGTCAAATGAAAAGCACACAAATCCTGCAAGCAGTTTTTGGAATCGAAACGAAATTTGTACAAAGTGTCCTCCGTGCGCAGTACAGAAGGGACGCAAATGGGCAACGAAATTTGTCTCGAAGTGTGTTAGAGGAAATGGACGCAAATACAGCACACATCAACTCTTCAAAAGCTTCCAATGTCTTAAGATTATTCTGATAGACAGAATCTTTCAATGCGCCTCAAGAAAAAGTAGTCACATGGTGTCAGATCTGGCAAGTAAGGATCAGGGTCATTCGGAATATTATATAGTGTCTGGAAGCAGCCCCTTGTTTCTATAGGACTGTACTCTAACCTGCGATATTCCACACGTTATTCAATGGAATATGTGATTATGTAACTTCTTGATTCGATACGATAGAAATCCTTTTAGAAATTTCAGCAAGAATAATCACTCAGGGCATAGGGATTCGTGCTACTTATAGGGAGTTCGCAATGTGTACAGCACCATCTATTAGCAACTTTTATAACTAATATACAAAATTTTGTATACAAATTTTTACAACTTCCACATCGAATATACTGTTTGTTTCATTCATCTATTAATCTTAGTTCCCGAGATTTTTATTTTAAAATTAATTATTTCGATTACTGAGGACAAGAATTTAAAATTTTCGAATATGCCGCATTTCTCTTTAGCATTACGCCGTATTTAGATACACTAGATATATTTATTAATATTCTCAAAATTTCTCATTAATATGAAAACCTTTTCATTTCTACCAATAAAATTATAAAAAGATTTTTAAGTTTGAAAAAGAAATAATTTATAGACAATCCGATGCAAGTCACTCACCATATACAGTGGCTGTGGCAGAAATCTAGGGCGGAAATGATTTGTCGGAAGAACTTCCTGGCTTCTTTGGGGGTGAGGCGACCCTTTTTGACTAGATAGTCGAACAACTCACCTCCAGATACGTGCTCCAGGATTAAATATCTGGAAAAAATGACAACAACTCTAAGAAAATTTTTCTATAAAATTATATCAATGGAACATTTTCAAACATTTATAGATAATATGAGGGTTGCCCTAATGAAAAGTGGACTCTTGCGATTACGTCAGAATGACTGCAGCTATGGCAGCACCACCGAACAGTTATATAAAGGGTGGTAGGAGGTGTGCACTGCATACGGCGTTCAACAGTGAAAGCTGTTCGTGGTAGAGGAAATTGATAGGAAGTAAAGTGATATACATCGATGCGCCAAAATCAAACAACGCGCGGTACTACGGTTTCAGATTCTTCTATTGCCGCAGACCACTGTTGCTTGTTTTCCTGCCCCAAGGGAACACTATCAATTCAACACAATTTTGCAATAATCTGATGAAACTATGGAAGGCAATCAAAAGCAAACGGCTTGGCCTTCTCACACAACAAGTGATCCTTCCCCTTGACAATGTTCGCCCACACGCCTCCCGTGAAGCGCAGACGACCTTAAAAAAAGTCCTTTGGGAAGTATTGGAACACACACCTTACAATCCGGATTTGTCACCCTGCGACTTCCCACATCTTTGTACCACTTAAGAGAGCATTACGGGGAACACTTTTCCCTTCGGATGACGAAGTGAAGGAATATATGCAGGATTTCCTCAAGAATCATTTTTCTATAGCAAAACATAAACCTGCTACCTAAACGATGGGACGTGTTACAACGTCCATGGTGATTTTTTTTTATTTCCAATAAGATTTTTTTTCATTCAACTTGTCTACTTTTCATTTGAGCAACCCTTGCAGATTTTTTTTGTTTGTTATTGACAATTAATAAAATAAAGGACAACAGCTTTTAGCAACAGAGCATGCAACTATATAATATCTTGACAGGAAGGAGAATTTAAACTTAGTATTTTATAATTCACAGAAAACATTGATATCATTGAGACAAAAGGAAAAGGGCTGATTATTGATTAAAAATTATTACATTGATAAACTAATACATTGATTAATAAAGCAGTGCTCACATGATTCTAAACTTTCCGATATACTCGCCAAATATGAAGTACTAAATTTTATTTTGTCCTGATAGGAAGCTTTTTGAATTATCGCGTTCACACAAACAAGATTAGAGAAATAAACACGTAATCTGCTTTCATGTAATAAAGAGAAATAAACATGTTAAAATTTCGACATGTATCAACCATTAACTTTTTCAACACTGAAAAGTTTCAAATGTCCCTTTAAAAAAAGAACCCGACGAGTGCCCGAATCGCCCAGACATCCCTAAAAATTTTCATCCTCTTTTATTAAATATGATTGGCTGAATACCCGAAACTACTTGGGTTTGGGAATCAGAAAGCTTGAGTCAAAGAAAACTTGAATTTATATTGCTACACACCGCAGCCGAACCCATTTTTTTTGTAATAAGCATGTTTAATGACCATCAATTAAGCAGTGTCATCTTTGGCATAGAAACCCATACAGAATATAAGCTTGCTTTGCAGTTTTTGTGGGATAATAGGGAATCTTTCTTATTTTTGAACTCGGATTTTCTAGATTTTTGAAGTGCTTGTGTTCGAAGCATGGTAGCAATCGGTGAGTTAAGAACTAAAATTATATATTAAAATTTCCCAAGTAGCTTAATGCGTTCTTCATATTAACACAGGAAAGAACACACAGATTGATTTTTAATCTACAGCATGATGGATGTGGTATAAAATTTTATGCGGATCTATACTCTTAGTAATAAAATTATATACCGAATTTCATCGAGCTAGCTCGTAACATTTATGAGTTATTGTTTCCATGTACAAACAGAAAATACTCTCCAATTGTCTATATCTACAATTTTTTTATTATGACTGCGAACTACTCAATTTTACCTGTCTTTAATTTATCTTCTGTTTCAGAATTATGACATTCATAGATAACATAAGGCAAATGCATTTTCTAAAATAGCTTTTTGCATTTTATAGGGTTTGGAGTTTTAAAACACTGAAAATTATTTAAATATCGACGCCAATTTTTTTAACGATTATAATACTTTTTCCTTATTTGCTTTATATAACCCCTCCCTCCCCCCAAAAAATATATCATCATATTCACGCTGAAACCGCAAACTTTTGTTACGATTCCGAACAACCATTTAAAAAGTATAAACCATGAATTCCTCAAATTATACATGAAAAAATTACTCTTTGATTATAATAAATTTATTTTACAACACTAAACAGCCGGCTTCTATTGGGATGTATTAAAATGGAATAATACAAAGTTATGAATGCACTGTTGCCTTTTCAAAACGGATCTCCAGTGACTTACTACATCGAATATGTAATCGAAATTAAATGACATACTGTATCGATTGCTAACTACGTAATCGAAATTAATTGCAAAATCGTATTGAAAAGCGCCTTTCTGCAACTCTGCACAAAGACCCAAATAACCGTTGCGTATGGCGAATAATGCCCATTGAGACAGCAACTTATAAAGTGATGGATAGTAATGCGATGGCAGATTAATGGCGGAGTCGTGTTCCAATTGCTATGACCTCTCTATCCCCATCCCCCTGTTACAAAGTGAGTCAACCCTCTAAAAGGCAGGGACAAATTTCAGCCAAAACATTGAAACTGAAAATTCAAATACATTACAACACTTTAAAATATACTCTTGTTTCGCTGCAAATTTTACATATATATTTTTAACCAGATATCTCAGAAAATTTTCATCATTACTTTAAATAATACTGCAAAAAAAATGTGTAATTGTTTGCAATGAAATATTTTATTATTGACTTTGTAGAGGTTACATAACTCTACTACCTTCTTTTTTGATACAATAGATGGCTTTTCCTTATTCACATCAAGATATATTTCACATGATAATTCTTTGGTGTCATTAGAGTATATCCTAAGTGAGTGTCGTGTATTTTCGTGTTCGTGTTTGTTTTGTCTTGTGAAATGTGGAACTTAATAGAAAGTAAGTAAATAACTGTTCCTGAAATTCGTCTATTATTTTCATCTACCTCATAATGAAATTATAAAGCGTCTCGTCTCTCTACAATTTTAAATAATTAATAATGTAATAGTGCTGCAGTTTCGAATTGAATAACTACATTCTTAGCTTAAATAATTATGGCAACCATATTGTGTGATTTTCGTATTGAAAGACTTCATTGTTGGTTTATAAATACTAAAACAATATTACGTGGTTCTCAAACAGTAAGATTCAATTCATTATTCAAATAAATATTCGAACAATATTTGGCAACTGTTCTATTGACAGTTTTCATAGTTGCATAACTCGTTTTTAATGTTTTAAAGTTACACAATGGTTCGTTGCCTGGTAAGTTGACCAAATGGTCATGAGTCTCATAATATCGAATGGCTATCAGTTAATCATTTTACAATTTTTTGATAATCTCGATTAGGCAATTTTAACTTCTATACCAAAGGGTAAGACATTTTATACTGTTAAATTTAGCCTAGAAAGATCGATCCAGCTCTCACGATTGATTAATGGAATGTCCGAAACCCAGCTTGTTTCAAAAGTCGAAACTTAATCACCAAGCCATAATAACTTTTTGGTTTGAATGCTGTCAATTAAAATTATTAATCACGCTTTGTATAAGAAAAGATGAAATTAAATGTAGGCGAATAAACTATTATTATTTTTGTCACTCGGAAAACGATTTCCACAATACGAAAGACATAGTAAAAACAATTGAATTGCTTAAACCATTGTCTGGAAAATAATAAGATGTTAACTGCATTAAGCACGACTGCATTCCAGTGGTAAATACTGAAGTTTAATTTGCGATGTAACTTTAGATGAAATATAGTATTTGATGTCTTTTGAAAATTCTTTAATCTGGACTCTTTTTTAAAATGAACAATGTGTTAGCCATGAACGTAATTTTGAAATAACTTCGATATGAAGAAATTTCTAATTTGCTCATTAAAATAATGTAAGAAGATTTTGAAATTTAAAAAAAAATTTCAAAAAGGTATAATAATGCTTTCAATTACTGAAATATAAATAATGTTTATTATAAATCTATAAGATATTATTATATCCTAGATTACTTTTTACCATATAAGTGTCCAATTTTCTTTACAGTCTAATTAACTTATATCTTCTTTGTGGGAAAGGCTTCGTTGTTTTTATTCAACTTCAGAGCGCTTGGTATTTGATTTAGTATTTTTTTTCTATAAAATTCGTAAACTAATAGAAATATTCTCCCATCAACATTCTTATATATTAACACAATATAGTTACAGAAGTTCCATAAACTTAACGAGTTCGCTGTAGTGTGTATATGGGACACAGTCAGTAGGCCTCAATAACAAATAACGACGTTTATTAACACGAAAGCACGAATACACAGACAATAAATACACACCCGAGCCATACAGAAGTACACTATACACAATATACATCAACACTTAGAACAAAGAGCAGCCAACAAGTAGCAATCGATAGTAAACAACCACAACAGTACACTCGTTCTGTTGTCCTTTTCTAGTTTCCAGAGCAGGGGACTAAAGTTTCTCGAAGAATCAATGTAATTCGCCTTCTATTGTTCTTATCGCCAAAACTCCTGATGATTCTAGTATCATCCTTTTTGTCGCCAAATTCATCGATAAGTCACCAAATCATCGTCAAGTTTGTCACCAAATCCGCGAGTTATTGATTCAACATATGATTAGTATCCAGTAAAGATGAATTTAAAACTATTTTTCCTATAATGGAAGCTGAAAGCAACATTACAGATTCGTAAAAATATGGAGTTTTTAATGCTTCCCACTAAAATGAAGAAAGCTCAATACGGAATTCAGGTACCTTCCTTCCTTCAGACTAGGGCCGAAATTTTGCAAAGATTTACAAATTTGCAGATGAAATCACATACTAACTTTGTAAATCTAAATATTAGGTGAACAACTTTGCTACCATAGTTTCTCAATAGATGAATTCAGTGGTAAATAGCTGGTCAAAATAGACAAATCAAAAATGGCAACATTACCATAGCACCTCAGTAGTGAATTTGCGTTTGTACTATAAATTTGGTAATTTCCGTTAGCCGGGCGCAAGCGAAAAATCGCCAAATAATGTAGAATGCCACCAAATTTCTTAAGCCAAATTCGCGTTTGATTCACAATTGGCTACATTTGCGCCCAGCTAATGGAAAAGTACCATAAATTTATTCTCGGTTGAAGATGCCAATTTTCGAACCAAATTCTCATCTTTTGCAGGAAGTGTTGATTTTCTGCTTTCCTTCAAAGAAAACTGCGGTTGAAATGCATCGAATGCTATTAAGTACTTATGGTAAATCTGCTCTTAGTGAAAGAATATGTCGTGAACGGTTTCATGGCTTCAAGAGTAGTGATTTAGATATCGAGGACAGGCATGGCGGTAGAGGAGTGAAAATGTTTGAAGATTTAGAACAAAAGACATTACTTAATATAGACTGGTACCAAATGCAAGATCAATTGGCAGAATCATGTGAGTGATTCAACAAGCCATTTGGAAACACTTCAAAGCCATGGAAATGAAGATGTTGAACGGCATGTTTTTTCCTCCTTTCTCCGGAGAACTTCAAAGACAGAATTGGAAGAAGTTTCAACATCTTGTAATGAGTGACTGTTCAAGAAAAATGGGTCCACTACGCAGAAGCACAAAAAAACCATGAGGAATGCCCATATCGACGGCCAGGTCAAATAGTCATAGTACCAAGATTATGCTCTCCATTCGGTGTGGTCATGTCAGTGTGATATATTATAAACTGTTGAAACCCTCCCAGAAGATTGGTACCGAATAAAACTGATGTGTTTCAACCGAGCATTGAAGAAAAATGGTAACAATGCCAGAGAGACACGACAAAGTTATCTTCCAGCATGACAACGCTTGCCCACATGTACTAGACTGGTCGAGACTTACTTGGAAACTCTAAAATGGGAGGTCTTATCTCACCCGCCGTACTCTCCAGCCATTGCTCCTTTTGATAACCATTTCTTTCGATGGATAGCACACGCCTTGACTGCTTTTATGAGGAAGTCCAAAAATGAAATTGATGCGAGGATCACCCCGAAAGATGCATAGTGTTTTCGAGATGCTATCCGACAACAGTAAAGAGCAAAGCTATACATTTAATTACAAACTCAAACTCACAAATACAAACAGACAGATTGTCATGCCCACCATAAATTGAGTCAAAATTTTTATATATATTTATAACTTTCACAACTAATCTATACTTTTAATACTGTCTACCTATCTCAGATGCAGTTTTTCAATTATCGCATTTACATGAGTAAAGACAGAAACGATTAGATCCACAGATTTCTTTCAAAATTTATCAGAAATCTCAACATTTAATGGAATAATCACGTATCAAACTTTATGCATGTAGTTCATAACATCTTCGTATTATAGTGTTCTAATTCAGTCATAATGACATGATGCATGAAGATGCTTCAAAATTTCGAGAATGAAATGTCTTTGATAATTACAATATTTTCACCAAAATTACCAAATAGTAAATTCTGTGAAATCTTTTCTAGTTGCATTTGTGGAGTATCGTGATACTGTAAGATAATTGCGAGAATGGACTGGGATTTCCGTGCTAAAAGCAATGGCTCGTTTAAATTCAAAGGTCACCAGCGAAAACAGAAGCAAAAAAAAAAAAGAACCATTTAGGCATAGATTCAATACAATAACAGCGAGAACAGTAACAGTTCTGGAATTTCTAGAAGATAAATCCAATTACTAGCTCTAAAAATATTTTAAATTAAAGCGCAAAACAGGAAACTGAAACTGAATCAGATTATTTCAAATACTGACAGCTGCATCGAAAAAATTATTACCTGTACACATAATGATTTTACTAACTTATAAAAATTAATTGAAAAAATTCCAAAGAAAGGCAGAAAATAATAAATGTGGCAAAGAAGATGTCACAACCTCTGTTTTAGAGTATGACACTATATAATATCATATATTCAGCAATGGGAAAGATAGCACAAAAAATGCATTATATATCACTACTGAAAATCTATTTTTAGCGCTTTTATGCCTCTCGTCCTTTAACAATATTATAAGAAAACAGGAGTAGTGGGTTTCTGAAAACATTATGTTGTTGTTTCTTGCGGCACTTTCCATGGACCAGCTCGCTGTTATGAAGTCAGCGATTTTAAGCCGGTGGTGGAGCGTCTCTTGTTTTGTTAGTAGCGCCATCTAGGGCCAAGAGAAAGAATTTGATATTCTCGCATCACTCATTCGTTTGCACAACCCCTTTTTAAAGGGGGGGGGAGGGGCACATTCGCACACCTCACACATCGAACAACCATGCACAAACCAGGACTCGAACCCAGGACGCCCAGATCACGGGGAAGACGTGCTACCCCTATGCCAGGAACGCCGGCTGAAAACGTTATGTTATACTCTGTAAAGAAGGTGCTATCTCTCATTCCCACAAAACAAATTGTGAAATTTTGGTGAGGTAGAGAACGCCTTGCATGGCGTAGGCAATAGTTACGAAATATTCATTCTTAATATGAGTTTAGTAATTTTACTGAATCTGTCTTGTTCTTCTTGGGGAATTTTTCGGTGAACAATCTACAAACCTATAAATGTGATGAAAAGATCGTGTACCAAATTTCATCCATTGAGCTCAAAGTGTTTTTGAATTGTTTCTGTCACACATAGATTGATAGTTTAGTTATATTAACGTCCCGTTTGAAGCAACACTAGGGCTATTTTGGGACGCACCTCATAATTTTGAACCGCGGTCAGATGACGAGGACGACACCTGAGCTGGCTCCCCCCTCTCCACACCAGTGGGAGGACGTTTGGTCAGGACGGATTTAACGTGCAACAGACCCCCTTACACGACGGTTCTTCGATGGAATCGGGTCTCGAACCTGAAACCCTCCGGTTCCAAAGCCGAGACCTTACCATCAGGCCACCGCGGCCTTCCATAGATTGATAGACAGACAGACAGACAGACATTCTCGAAAATGTGTATTGCGAACTCAGGGAGGTCTAAAACATACAGATTCATCAAAATGTCGAATTCAGATTTTTTGACGATTACAATACTTTCTTTATACTTCGTACACGAGAAAGTAAAAATCGAACGAAAAAAATAACTATGGAAAATGAAAAATGAATGCTTTTCTCATTTTATAGGTACATGAACATATGGGTACATGAAAGAAAAGGAGGGGGGAAGAAAGAAGCAGCATTCAAACTTTAGATTTTCAATTTAGGTCAGGGGTACTACTTTTAACTGATATCCACTTAACCAGTTAACTGTCTTTGACGAGTATACTCGTCACGGAAAAAGTACGTGTTGCGTTATAACGAGTTTATTCGTCAGGAGTAATAATTAGTGGCAATTTGCAGTTTGAATTACAATTTTAGTAAAAACTCAAACGTATTCGTAAATTTCACGATGTTTGAAATATTTTGATGCCAAGTCGAAATCAAAGGAACAAATCGATTAAAATCATTATCAAAGGACCGGCATAAAATATGAATTGTTTTTCTTCAATGCATCGCTGTGTCGTATTGGTCATCCCAGAAGCAATTAGGGAACCATAAATTGTTTTAGACTATTCAATAAGTGGAGCGCCTGGTAATAAAACCGGGATTCGAATCCTTTTGTACCATCTTTGCACAATATCATTCTCTAACTGGAAATTAAAGTAATAAATAAATTTTTTATGTTTCTTTTCGCTCATAGGCAAAAAAATATATATATTAGTTTAAGTAAATAAATAAATGTGATTACTGGAATAAATAAAAGTCATTTCATAACAGTATGATTTCATATAAATCATACTCTGTGAATATACACGTCTTCGATAATTTTTTGCGACACAATTTAGATATGGATTTTCCGAAGAGGTCGAAACAGTTAACTGATTAATATATTGTGGCAAAAGTTTTGACTATCAGAAGTCGCGGAAGAAAAAAACTGCTGCTACTGAGAATAATTGTTTTATTTGCAAATTTACTATCATATTTTTGAAAATTAATTATTTGGACGAAATATTAAATGATAAATAACAAAAGTAACACCGACATTTTCATCTGAAAATATCTACGAATTTTCAAGCAAAAGGGAACAAATAATGTCATCAATTTTTTGTCATTAATCACATCCAAAATATGTCATCCGTCCATTTATCCAGATTACTTTAGAAGCAATATTAATCTATCAGAAATAAGCATTACAAGAGTTTACATTCTAAAATATAATTTCATTATCTTTCAAAATGTCAAGATTATGTTACAATCTTTTCTTCCAGATTATAGAAATCAACAGAGAACATTCCACAGATCCCCCTGGAATCTCGTCAAGAGGATTAAGTTGCTTCCCAGAATTTTAATTATCATAATTGTCATCATTCTAATTAAAATCTAACCTTATTCTAATATACTCTTGCAAACTCCTTTACAAGAATATTAAACTAAGTCCAGGAAACTACGTTAAGTTTTAAAGCGTTGGGGGGATATCTTAGCCTATTCCTTGACTAGAACTTTATCGATCGGTTCTAAAAATATATATTCTAGAAAACTATTAACTGAAGAACTTTTCGAAAGATTTCGCACATATATTACCTTTAAAGCGTCTATTTTTATTCCAATGTTGAAAATGGCAGGAATTCTTTAAAAAAATCAACGAATATGTTTGCTATAGATGGGAAATTTGTATTTGTTAAGATCCCTTAGGGGAAGAAGTTAGCTATAAATAATTCTAACGATCTTTTTCAACGAAATGAATCGAATGGCATGGGCTGAATCATTTTTTATACAAGTTTAGATATATTTAAACTTCGGCAATGTTTATTTTCTTACAGATTGCGTCGCTTTTCAAAGCTAAATATAAACTTCATCTGTTTATTTTAAATCCTAGTTTTATCATTAAATGTTAAAAGAGTTTTCTTCAAAGATAAAAAAATACGAAAAGGTTACGAAAGCAGTACATTTTCTTAAAGAAAAAAGAGATAACTAGACAGTTAAAAAAACATAAACTGCCTGAAATTTCTTTTTAGAATTGATGCGTAGTTAATTATCAAATTGCTATAAACAAGAAATGCTTTTAAAGAAAAATGTATCTCCTCAATTGATAGAAATATGGAGAACTTGAACAGCTAGTTTTATATATTTTAAAATGTGTCTTATTTGTAAGGATAAAAATTTTTTAGATGAAAAGAATTCTGATTTATTATTAAGTTACATAAAGATGGAAGTTATTTCCGTAATTTTGCATTAATTATTGAAGCATTAATTTTGTATTCTTGATATATATGTATCCGAAGTATTTTCCTTTCGATTTCCACATAAAATTCACAATAAATAATATTTCCCTTGTAG
>JAPMOR010068298.1:0-15007 GCA_026543865.1 Argiope aurantia | reverse complement strand
GATATATAAATAAATATTAAGAATATTCTTTTTTCGATTTCCACATAGAATTCACAATAAAATACTTTTTCTATGTTTCGTCATGTAACGAAAAAATCGGGTGTACATTTTGGATCCATCCCCATGCACAGAACAGTACAGTTTGGTTCTAAGATCACATGACAAATGTTGATTCTTTATTATATCTACTAAGTAAGTATTAAGAATATTTTTTTCGTCTTATACATAGAATTCGCAAAAAAATGCTTTTCTTGTGTTCCTCATCAATAGTGGATGTAACTTGAATCTACCTCCTTACATACAGGTGTGAAGTTGGATAATAGGACCACATAGCAAATTTTGTTTCTCTGGATTGTTTAAGTTTTCAGTAATCGGGTTTATATATAAACAAATTATCAGAACGTAAGACAGTTCTTAGGAGGATTAGATTGAAATCTGAAATAGCTCAATAACTCCAGTTTATACAGGGTGTTTATTTAGTCCCGGACCCATTTTGATGTTTAATAACTCATAAAATAATAAAGATAGATTAAAATTAATAACATAAATGGTTAAATAGACTCAAAAAGTTTCATGACCCTTGTCAATGAACTTGTCAATGAATGTGAACCGCTGATCTCACAGATATTCTAGGATTGTGTAAAAATGTCACGCTCAACATCAAAATCACTTGTGCAAGGACGTCCGGAACGTTTCTTATCTGCGATACTTCCAATTTCTAGAAAATTCTTTTTCCACCGCAAGATGCTGTTTTTGGATGGAGGATCTTTTTGGTAAATTCTTCTGAAATTTCTCTGTGCTTGCACTGTCGATTTCGTTTCTATGAACCACCATAAAATCTGTGCTTTCTCTTGTGGTGTATGCATTCTCCTTAATATCCGCTCGAATAAAACACCACATACAAAAGTACTACATAGAACAAACACATCAAAAGTAAACATAACATTGCAATAGTTGCCAAAAACAAAAGAGAGAAAAATGCAATTAATAAGCAGACGATATTTAGAAAAGTACAGATATTTAGACTGGAAAATGAAATTATCTGAAATTAAAAACACACGCAGACGATATTTACAAAAGTAAAAATATTCAAACCTGAAAAGGAAAATATATGAGTTATTCCATCAATAAATGCCATAAGTTTGTTTACATCTTCATTATTTTATGAGTTATTAAACATCAAAATAGGTCCAGGACTAAATAAACACCCTGTATTTTTGAGTTACGGTGCGACATATTCAAGAACGGAATTCAAAAAATTTGAGAGAAACTTATATATTTCTTTCATCTTTTAAATTTATTATGTTTTTTTACTCACACACATAAATAATTTAAAAAGTTATTTCATCGTTATCATGGAAGTCTAAAATGTAAAGATTTATTCAGATTTCGAGAGCAAATTTCTGAATTAAAATATTTTCCTAATGCGCATTTACGAGAAAAGATACTAAATTAGTAGTTTCCGTTATTCTATTTAATAATTTTCTTTATTTTATTTGTATGCAATTATAATGTAATTCTATTCATATGAATAATTTTATAGGAGTGATATTTAATTAACGATTCGAATATATTCCATTCTTTTGACTCTTCAGGCATTATAGAGAACTTTTCAGCATTTGTATATGTACATAAAAATCCATAAATACAATTCAAACGAATAGCTTAGAAAAGCATATAAAACAACTTACAATTAACTTAATTGAAGGAATATGTTTTTAACAAAGTGTCAACTGGTTTCACGAAAAAAAATTGCAAAAAAATAAAAATTACTATATAAGCGTGAGTTTTTTTTTTTTTTTTTTTTTGTATTTAAAGAAGGATAAATAATAAAAAAAAATATTTTTATGTTAGTTCATATTTTAAAGTAAAATAATAACATTAATGATATGTTTTAAAATGCGTTGATCAAAAATTGTCAATAAATACAAAATTATTGAACTATTTAAGAGCTAATGAATAATGAAATTATTGATATCGGAATAATGTGAGAATTGTTGGCCAGATACTTACAGATATTTTTTATTTTCATAGACGTCGTACAATGCCAAGACATGAGGATGTTCTATGAGCTTCATGATAGCGATTTCCCGTTCCACCTGGAAACAAAAAAAACAAAAAAAAAATCCATGAAACATCAGTTTTAGAAATATTTTCAATTTAACATTAAAGAGAAGTACTCTTAAAAAGTTTCTAATTTATTTTGAATCTTTGGAGACAGAATTTAATTTCGATACGTAAAATGGATGAGACATAAAAAACTACAATACAAATATATTTAGAAAAATAACTGGCAGCATCATTTATGTCTTTTTAAATAGTATTTATTATCAACAAATATTTTAGCTTTGTTTCCCCGGAAAAATCTGGAACATTTTTTATTCTTTAACAACCCTTTTGATAATATATCTTTTAAGGCATAAGATTAAAATATAATGAAACTAGCTCGTCCGAGTAACTATATCCCCTTCATCGAAAAGCGACCTATTCCCCTGGAGACAGGGATACAAGGTCGTGGACCCAGAGAGCAAAAGCTAAGTCTCCTCGACTATTTATTCTGTTTCTCAAAAGAGACTGCTCTTCTGCAGGAGACCGAAATTACTCAGCAAATGAAACAGCGGGAATCCAGGAATTGCACTTACGCTTTTATTTTTCGTGTAAGCGGAAGTAGCAGGTTTTAGCGGGGGAAAAAAGATTAGTTTTACTGCATTAATCACTTCTTACAGCTGACTGAAAAATAGTTGGCTGAATTTACTTGTATTTTTATAATTTGGTAAGCAAGAGCAAACAAATTGATGAATGTTTGATGAATGTTCGAGTGAATGAAGTTGGTTACCGAATGGGGTATACTTTCAAGTTTTCAGTACTGGACAATTTTTTCGCCGTGAATATTTTAGTTTCCATTAAATCTCAAATGCCCAATTTGATATTCATCGTTATCTTTAAAGGGAATTTTTTACTTTATACTATGATGGGGTTATTTTGGCATCTTTCATTTATCCTTAACAATCATGTATGCGAACCACCCACGTGGAGTCGAAAACCAAGCGGCGTCACATTCGCATGAAAATGTTACCGGCCAAAAATTCTATCATCTAATTGCTCGCTATCTTACGTAACGTTGTGATTCTATTTCTTATGTCTTTCATTTCATTTCGCATTCTTAAAGTAAATTGCGAAGTTGGTGTGAAATTGAAATGGTGCAACGCATTTTACATGCAATGTATGAGCACATCATATAACATGGTTGCTAAAATGATTTACGTAAAAAACTAAAATAAAATAATAATGAACCTAAATTATAATCTATACTTATAACTGACACCTAAATTATAATCTATACTTATAATAAAGCTCAATGTGTGTGTGTGTGTGTGTTGGCGCTCTACCGGCCAGATCATTCAACCTACAGCTACCAAATTTGGCACGTGTATACCTTGGAGGCCGGGAATGTGCACCTGGGGGTTATTTTTTTTTCGAATTTTTAACTAGAATTTTATTTATTTAAAAATTAAGCAAAACTTTGGCGTGTTTCTGCTGCAACTTCCGAAAATATTACCGCACAAAAAAGATTTTTACATCAAGTTAAAGATCAAAAATTTATCTTTTAAATGATACCAATGCTTTAACCTTAAAATTAAATTTATATTTTTAATGAATTTTCAAATAAATATTTTAACTATATTTATCAACAATTTTTTCCGTACAAAATAAAAATAAAATTTAAGCTGCAGGAGCACGTTTCGCTTTCATGGGAAAAAATTAGCTTTTTTCAACACATTCATTAAAGCTCCAACTAAAAATAAATTAAATCTTTTTGGAAATGAAATCTGCAAAAATATAATTTTTGGCACGTGTTTGTAGGAAAGGAAACAAATATGAAATATTATTTTTTCTAAAAAATAAATTCAAGAAAAATTATTTTATGATCTTTTACACTCTCTATATTATTAATCCAATAAATCAGTTTTATTTTAAGGCAAGTTTTGTTTAATATGAACAGGATATCCATTCAAATCCGGGCCACACAGCTCATTTGTAAACCTTTAGTAAGACACAGATATGCTAAAATGGTCTAAATGGAAAATGATTATATTTTATGTAACTTGATTCAATAAATGCTCTAATAAATAACGAATTTTTGATTTTCCAGAAAGCTTCTGCTGTGGAAATCCCGTTTAACAAAATGTTCTTGAAATACTAATATTTTAAATAAAAAGAGTTAATTTCCAATCAACTAAATCAATCACTTAAACTGATTGATTTATGAAAATTTGAATATCACTATTCAATAAAAAAGGATAATTTTAGATTTTCCATCGATCGTTTCAATGAAAATACGCCAATCAGCGCGCAGGTTTCTCAAGATTAATTGGCCTAAGATTATGAAAATGTTGCGTTTTCATAAATTTTTAACATTCAAAACTTCCTAAATAAGTCTTAGTTGATCGTGGAAAATAGAAACATTCATTCATTTATTTAAAATTTGGTGTGTCCAGAATATTTCTCAGAATATGATACCTTACTGCATTAAATTTAGACTTCATAATTTTTGAAATATATTTATAGGCCGGAACAAAATATTATTATTGATTTCATTTCAATCCTTTTGAATGCAAAACTAAAAACTGAATTTTATGTTGAATCTGAGAAATTTCTGTTGAATTATTCTTTGAGATATTACATAAATTATGAAAAATATTTTGTAGTTTACATAAGACTTAAATACCGAGCGATTCTGTTTGCAATACTCATATTCAATAATAATAAGTAAATAACAATAAAGATGATAAATAAAATAAAACGCTTAGTTTTATTAAAAAATATATTTATATTAATTCCAATTTCACCGGAAATGACAACAAATTAGCAAAATATATATAGTAAATTGAACGAAGCGATCTAAACAACAGTATAAGTTTGTTATGACTATCAAAATTCGTAGATTAAAAATATTTTGTTTGAGAATCTATTAACAGACCAGTTACTTAAAATATTTAATTGAAAAATGTAGCGAGCGGTAATACTGGCGAACCCGCTGGTCGCCAAAGGCGGCTAGTATATCATAAATCGTTTTCGGACTTATATGATTTACATTCGCCAAATTAGCGTTGATTTCTTAACGTTACTCAATTTTAATTTAATTCCTGAACTTAATTAATATTTGGTATCCTAAAAGTATTAATTGCTGCAAGCAATCAGGAATTAAATGGAAAAATAGAGAAAAAAATCAGCACACTATCGATTGAACCAAAGTTTGTTGTCCTGCAGATTTGGAACTAATTAAGTTGATGATTTAGGCTTAACTGTTGAAAAACATTAAGGAGAATAATTAATTTATATTATATATCAGATTTAATTACGATAATTTACATTAATTTAAAAAGCAATAATTTCATATTGTTTAATTAGTCGTAAAACGCATAATTAATCTATATTATAAGATTGATTGATGATAATTAAGATTAATTGATGCAGATGTTTCCATTCTGAAAATAAGCCAAATAGCTATCGTATGAAATTGCACAAATACATAAGAAATGTGCATTTAGAAAATAAAATATTACTACTAATAATAATAATAAAAACGCCACAGCTGCAATCTACATCATCTACTAACATAAAAATTATGTCACATTACAAATAGTATTTGGAAATGCAAAGGGCATTGACTTTAATAGTAGGCATCGAAAAATAATAATAATCATAAGCTGCAACGTGTCTAAAAATATAAAATTTTTATTGAAAAAATACATTTGATTTATATAAAAAAATTTAGCTATTGAGAAATGGCACATGATTCAAATGATTATTACAAAAATTACATTAAATCCCTATTAAAAATACCAATATGTTTTCATATTTTGAGAAACTGGTCTTGTGTTTGTTCTAGGATTGTAAAACGGACTGTGCCTTTTTTCAATTTTGCACCTTCTTGGTAACGGCACTAGGGCACATGCCCTGCCTGCCTCTCTCTAGTTATGACACTGGCATCTTCGAAATTTAGGTGTAAAATAAAAAAGTGATTTCAACAAGTTAATAAATCAAATGTTTAGATTTGACTAATTTATAAATATTGTTAAGTAAGAATAATATCAAAGACGCAGGATAAAACTTTCACTTCATATAAAGAATACCGGAATAAATCTATAAAGATAAAAAGCTAACGTACATAGCACAAAAAAAAATCTTAATAATTACTCATTACCGAATGGCAACAATCAAATATAAAGAAAACGTCACGTAAACGTTTCAGACTGCTTTACTGAACATTTTTACAGCTCCACTTAATAATTCAGTACTTCGTTAACCAATTAATAAAGCTGCAAAATATTGTTAAAATTTCTTGAATGTGTGCTTGCCTTTTCATTAAGGACTCCATTGACCTAGAGGAAAGAATATGCAATTAAGTTAAGATATTAGAAACAAGCGTCAAATAAAGCTTAATTGGTCACAAAAGTAGGCTTAACCATCGCCATATGGATCGTAGCTATGACTTGCCTATGAAAAAATTGATGTTCATATCTTCCAAAATATTATTTCTCAAAAATGTTTTTTTTTATTAGCTTTAAAAAAAATGTTTTTCTAATGATATCAATTTCATATATTTGTAATAATTTTTTTAATTTACTTTGATTTCTTAAAAAATACTGTGGTGAAATTCAATCTCATTTATAAAAAACTTTGCGTGCTTTTGCCAGCATTAAATTTAAAATTAAACTCAGTGGTACGACAGACCATGTCTGACCATCTGACCATGTTTCGATATCTGCTTTCTTGACCGAAGGTCCTGGGTGCCAGGCATATGTCCCTGTTAGGTGGTCAGCCTAACGCGGCACCCCCAGTGTTTAGTTCCCAAGCATGCTCGGTCCTCAGTTTATCTACCCATTTAAGGAATGAAAGGCTGAAGCATTAAAATTAAGATTAAAAATAAAGGTTTCTTTTGATATTGCCTCTGAAGAAGTATTTTCATTTCCACTTTTACTTCGAAGTATATTATATTATATTATATTATATATATATATATATATATATATATATATATATATATAAAATTTATACTTCAGCAATTTGTAGTCTAATGATTCAATTAAATTTATGCCTTTCAGTTGTATCAATTAGCATGTTGAACTTTTTAAACATGCTGGTCGCCAAAGGGGGCTTGTTATCATGAAATTTCTTTCAGAACAGTTATTTCTTTTCAGCGTATTCATTGACTCCATTTTCCTCCGAAATACCGTTTTGTTCATCGAATTTCAATCACGGAACCAAAAATATCTATTTTTATGTCCCTCCTCTTGGTAAATAGTGTCTCTGCATTTGCATGACGTTTGCAAATGTTGATGTCAATTCGCATTTCGCTGCACGACATCTCATTTGCCAAACGTCTCCAAAACAAAGAATAAAAACAACGAAAAGACACGAACCAAAAAACGCATATCATACGCTGCTGATAAAATTCGAAAAGAAGAACACTAGGGAGCCTATTAGGGGGGAGACAAAAGCAATCAAGTTAGCTCTCCCCCTCCTTCTGGCCGTGATGTTGGGTAGAAAGGGGAAGAGGTGGAAGACATTGGCAAACGATCGTTTTTGAGATGGAATCTGGAAACAGCGGTATAAGCAGTCGAAATTAAGAAGAGTTGTCAATCAATTTCCTTTTCAAGTCTCAGCAGAATTTTTTTATGCTTTATTGGCGCTCCAACGTTGCCATGGTTACAGAGGAACGGGAAAAGGTTCCACCAAACTGTACGAGCAAATATTGGACGGCAATTTCTTCGTGATTTCGTGTTCTTGTGTGGGATAAACTTTTACTGCGGAAATTTATCTAAATAATGCAGGAGTTTGCTAAGATTTCTTTAAGATGCCTGAATGCAACGATATGGCATACTTCACTCTAAAATTTCACATTCATATCTCATTTATTTACGGCACAAAATAGAACATTTGTGTTCTTAAGAACATATTCAATTAAAATCTATAATATTCAAGCGTTTAACATTAAAAAATAATTCATAAGATTAATAAAAAATAGACTATTATTAATAAAGTTATTAAAACTTATAAACATTATAGAGTCTAAAAGCCAACTTTTATTTCAGATTCAATACCCTATTCCAAAACTAAGGAATATTCAAAACGTAGTCAGACAATTATTTAACTGATAAATTTAATAAAAATATTTAAATAGAATATGAAAATCGAAAAAACATCACAAAAAACAACAGCGCACAAAATCCTCCAACTAGACATATTAAGAAACTGAAAGTTGATGGTAAAATTTGCATTCATAAAAAAATTAACTGCATAAAAAACTGAAAAACTCAATAATAAATTTAATAATGAGTTATTAAGAGAAAATAAATAAATGGGGACTTGAAGAAATAAAGGAATTCAAAAATCATGACTTGAAAAAAAAAAAACCTTCTAGTTTCCTTCGTCATTTTTTGAACTGAACATTTGCAGGACATTTTTTATATAAAGCCATTATTCCAATATTTTGTAAAAGCCAACCAAGTAGCTCTCAAAAAAATAAATCAATTCTATAAGAGTGGATTTTTTTGCTCCCTTCTTCATACTGATTATAAGTTTAATATAAAAATCATTAATTAAGAGTCATAAATGCTTTCATTTCTCACAATACCATTAATAAATATTTCTAGCCGCTTTTGGCGACCAGTTTGTTCGACCAAATTATTCACTTTTTAGACGATTAATATGGAATAGACAAATCATAGTGATTATCCATTCAGTTGGCATTTAAGTCTATTGTAACGAGTGTTAAATATTCTGTTTCAGGATTATTTTATATTTTGATTCCTCTAACCTGATAGATGGGGTCGCGGTGGCCTGGTGGTAAGATCTTGGCCACGAAACCGGAGGGTTTCAGGTTCGTGACCCGATTCCACCAAAGGACCGTCGTGTTAGCGGGTCTGATACACGCTAAAATGGTCTGGGCCGAACCTTCTGTTGGTGGGGAGAGGGGAGTGCCAGATCAGGTGTCCTCGCCATCAGGCCTCGGTTCAAAATGACGAGGTCCGTCCCAAAATAGCCCTTGTGCTGCTTTAAAACGGAACGTTAATATACCTAAACTAAACTAAAACTGATAAATTGCCAGTCCTCTTCAAATCCTTTATAATAACATTTTGTAGCTTCTTTAATTAGCAAAACGTTGAATCAATAGTTTATTCTTCATAAAATGTTTTGGACTCAAATGAAATGCCTTGCTAACAGCTTGAAATAAAATTTCTTGCTTATATCTTAAATCTTCTTGCATTGAGATTTTTTTCATTGTAATTTTTTTTCTGTTGAATGTAGGGCACTCATCTACTTGGTTTTTGAAACAAGAAAATACTTTTTATTAAATAAACAATGTATTATCTGTCTCTTAAATGTGGGTTAAATAACATTCAGGCAAGAAATAATTTAACTATCTTCAATGTCAAATGAAGGTTATTCCAAGGAAAAAAGTGGCTTGTTTCTAAGAAAATTCACATTTTCAAGTGAAATACTCATTTGATTTGACTTCGCGCATTTTGTGACATCTATTCTAATACTTTAAAACTTTTTACCACGAAACCTTTTGTTTTTCAACATTTCATGACTACATTTTTGGAAGATGAATTTAATCTTTTATAACAAGAGTTGTTTCAATAGGAATAGTAGCAGAAAATGATGCCAAGGAAACACAATACATTCAACAAAAATTGGATGTTAAATTGGGAAATCAAATCAATCATGCTTCTAAAACCTCAACGGAATCTTAACAAATCAATTGCAAGATATTTATAAACCCAGACTTCATCGATTAAGCACCCAACAGAACAGGTGAAGAACTACATAACATAAAGTTATAAACAATAAACATATTATGCGATAGATAGAAACACCAACTAACAGAAACAATGCTGAACGATCTCTGTACCATTTGAAACCATCAGGAGTGGTCTTCTCAAAACTTTCTTACATATTGCTTAATAAAGGTGTTGTCCCCTCTTTCCACCCAGAGAACCTTGGACAAGGCCATGAGCTCAACGCAGTGCTCAGATTTATATTTTCAGTGTTCTACACTTAGGAGTTTAGTGCTACATAATACAGGAAAGAAAATAGAATATATTACATTTTTCGATTAATTAATGCCAAAATTTGACACGGAACCACAACTTTAATAACAAGATCCTGTAAAATTTTCTTTATGGAGGAAATAGCGTTCGCATGCACTCGAAATTATAGACAGACAGATGTTTAACGCCATAACAGATATAATTTTTTCGATTATCGTATCTATATAGATCTGAAAATATTGACAGAGTTTATCCTTTTAATCGATTTGGTTAAAAATTTAATTCGAATCTACACTTGAGATGCTAAGGCTTTTCATTTTCACGCTTTGAAGTCATCGTATTCATTACAGGTGCCGTCCTTGTCGTCTGACCTCGGTTCAAAATTACGAGGTCCGTCCCAAAACAGCTCCAATGTTGCTTTAAAATGGCACATTAATATAACTAAACAAAAAAAGCATCGTATTCTCTAGTCCGCATACAGACAGACAAAGTGGAGTATGTTCAAAATTTGATAGAAACCTACAAAGTTTATGTAAAGACCCCCACACCAAATCTGTCTAGCCAAAGTTTTTTTTTTTTAATTTTTGTTTAAAAGACGAATATAATTCCAAAAATGTGGGAATATTAATAAGTGAGATTCATCAAAACCTTGAGGCAAAGTTTTCAAAGATTACATTACTTTACCTTTGCATTATTTGTATACAACAAAGTATAAAGAGAACGAAAGTGAGAATTATTCCCTTTTTCAAGTAGACAAATATTTCCGAGTCGGATTACAACATCATGTAAACAGTTTTCACTCCCTGTCCCAGTTAGTAATGAGCGTTTATATGACGTTTGGTGCGGTGGGGAAAAAAGATGGAAACCCACGATATTTTTTTTTCCTTCAAACTGACAAATAAAGAAATTTTTCTTTTGTGCAGCTGCAGTATTTGCCTCTAAAATCATACCTCATATTTAAAGAAAAATTCAAACTTCTTAGAGAAAAAAAAGATTATTGAATATATTTAGTTAATCACCCTCTTGGTAAGAGATTACCGTACATTTTAATTAGCTGCAATGAAAAAAATAATCATTTAAATTCTTTGACTTTCCCCTCCATTTGACAATCGTAAAAAGATTCGTTATTCCGAATTATTTTGTTTAAAAAAAATTAAAGGAGCGATACATCAAGTATAATTAACTTTGTAAAAAAACCGAAATTACGGTACTGAAAGAAATAGTGAGCAATTAATTAACACGTGATAGGGAAAAAAACTATTAAAAGTCATTTTAATAAGAAAAATGAGCGATTGTTAAATGAAGAAATTTTTCTTGCTTTCCAGTTGTAAGAATTTTTATTATTGTTACCGTGCTGTGTTTTTACAGTGAATATAAGAGATACAAAACGCATTGAAGACTTAAAATTGAATTGGCTGCACGCAATGACTTATAAGTTAATGTAAAAAAAAAGTGTAATATTTATTAATTTAATCTCATCAGGCAACATTTTTATTTTAAAAAATAATGTTGTAATTAACAATACAAATGCTCTGATGCTGCATTTTTTTAATCAAAAATTTGTATAAATGTTCTGACATTTTAAACTTGTATTGATATTTAAGTTTATTGGTTTGGACTAAAACTTTGATATCTTCCTTAATGATTCAACATTTCCAGTAATTAAAAACTATTTATTTATAATTTTATTAAATAAATTTTAATTTTACAATGTCCAAATTAATATTCTTAATCCGTGTTCATGTTGATTCGTTTATATCTGAACACGTTTGAAAAACATTAAATGCTAGGTGCAGTGGCGAATTTAGGTAATTTGCTTATTAGGCAGTGCACATTATGAGCACCCACTTTTAATGAGTTAGTGGATTTAGTTTTAAATTTCAACACATTTTAAAGGTATTAATGTTTTTATAGATTAACATTTTTTATTAATTAACTTCGTAAATATGCATTCATTTTCATTTATTTAATACGAATACAGATTGTCCGACATCCACATCTATATATAATATTATTGAAGAATGTGTTCTGTATTCTGTATAGTAATTGTTGTTGTTGTTTATAATGGCACTTGCCATGGACAAGCTCGCTGACGAAATCAGCGATTTTAAGCCAAGGGAGCGTCTCTTGTTTTAGTAGCGCCAACTAAGGCCAAGAGTACGTCTTAGCTACTCACGCATCACATTCGCTTGCATAACCCCTTTTTACAGGTTGACACATTCACACATCTCAAGACGCGCAACCCCTATGCCAGGACGCCGGCTTATAATAATTAAGTGAACGTAATGGAACTAATCGGAACCTGTCCGATTATACTCGATAAAATATTAATATTACATTAATATTTAATTATTTGCAAAATTTGCATTTTTTATAAAGTTTTTTTTTGGCAATAAAAACAATAATATTTTTAATCAAACATTTAAGTGCCCCTCTCTTCTTTTGAGTTATCACATTTATTTGTTTTTGAATGTATAGACCGACAGACGATCAACCCCTTGTGATATATGACTAAAAATCTGATGTGTATATACACTATAGATGTTAAATTTTTGTTAACTAATATTCAAAACTCCACACACACAGACTTCCTTTGATTGATTTTGCCCAAAAGTTGATCGAAATCTGCAAATTTGGTGTGAATATCGTATACCAAATTTCACCCATATAACACATATCATTTTTGAGTTATCTTTGTCACAGATAAACGTAATTACAAAAATATTTTTTTTCAAACTCAGTGAGGTCTAAAACGTGGAAATTCGTCTAAATCCCCAGCTCCAATTTTTCGACGGTTACAACACCTTATATGTACTTCGTATTCAAGTAAAAAACGAACTGATACTAATGATTGCACTGTAGAATTCGATATGCTGCAGTAATACAATCGAACAGCCCACTGAAATTGAAGTTGTGCAGAAAACAGAGGAACTTTAACTCACTAAATGGTGGAATAAGCAACCTGAGAGGTCAATCATTAGGAGAGTTCTTCTCTGAAACATCTATTATTTGAAAGACTTATAAGTGATACATGACTCGTTAACTAATCGGACTCATTTTGTCTAGACAGAGATGGGGGTCTTGAATATTAAGTCTAGTAGGTGTTTCTGTATTCATAACACGAAGAAATATCCATTTCCAGTCACAAATTCAGCAAGTGATTTACTGATTAAATATCCCATGTGTATACTTTGAGTTTTTTCATTCTGATATATTTTTCACTTTCCAGTGTTAAAAGTACTATCCTTAATATATGAAAAGACAATTAGAAAATATATATGCCATGTCTGATAAACTTTAGACGAAAAATATTTCATAAAACTTTCGATATGCTTTCAAAGTAAATCATACGTAGAGAGAATTAAACATATACTTTTTGAAATTATTTCTATTTATAATTAAATTTCACAAGTAAAAAGGCTTGAAACAATTTTAAAATACATTCTTTAATATTGCCGCATTGAGGGAAGACTGTCGAATCTCCATGTCATGGCACTGGTCTTGTGATCAAGAGACCTGGGTTCGAATCCCGCTAGAGACACTGAGATTAATGGTATATGTAAATACTTAATTCCTTGATTTTATGTTTTCCTTTATTTCATGTTCCAGAAGATACTGGACATTTCTTTAGTTTACCAGACAAGTGTTCTGGACTTTTCTTACTGTCTCCAGAAGAGTATTCTGGAACTTTCTCTGCTTGAATAAAAGCAGAAGATTTGTCAGTTACTGTATTCTCAGTTCTGAGTTCAGTTAATAAATTGGTTTAGCTCTACCTCTTGTGTGTGTCATTAAGTTCTATACTATAGTTCTACGTGACAATATTAT
The DNA here is from genome assembly GCA_026543865.1 of Argiope aurantia. Lineage (NCBI taxonomy): Eukaryota > Metazoa > Arthropoda > Arachnida > Araneae > Araneidae > Argiope > Argiope aurantia. The sequence goes on along the minus strand of JAPMOR010068298.1, from coordinate 1,121 downwards.
TGGATTATAAAATTATGTTATTTTTATAATTAAACTTCTTAAGTAAACAAAGCTAAATTTTTCAGTAGGCCCGTATTGTTTTCTTTTGAAATAATATTGGATTATAAAATATATTATGTTCTTAATTAATTTCTTACTTTAGTACACTATATTTTTCATTAAATCAGTGAAATATATATTAAATAATATTTTGAAGTGTTACTTAAATTATAATAACATTTCTGTAATCCGCATAAAACCTCAATGCTTTTTAATTATATCCTATAGTTTCTTATTTTTATTTTTTAATAACAATGCTTAGTTTCAAAAAGAAATTTTTTGCACTATTTAAAATCCAAACTCTTCCGTTTCAAATCAAAATTCAAATGTTAGGTAAGATCACAGAATATAGACTCTTTACACTAAGAAAAGTAATTCGATGCATACTTATTCAACTAATGCAAAAACTTGTTCCTTGAACAGTAAATATATATCAGTACTGTGCAAATTAATTGGGGCAAACAAAAAATTTTTCACAAACGTTGTTTAATTAGTATAGGTTAACTTACATGCACGGTAATCAATCTAATACAAAATATGTCCTCCTCTAGCTTGAATGAGATCCTATACACGGTTTGGCATGGATTCCACTAAATTAGAACATAAATTTTTGATCTCGCCATCACGAAACCAAACTTTTATAGCATTCTCAATCATTGTTTCCTTTGTTGAGTCCACTTTACTCAAACGTCTCTTTACAATGCTCCACAAATTTTCGATGGGATTTACACCAGGAAAATGACCAGCCCAATCCAAAACCGTTATTTTCTGTTTTTGAAAAAAATTCGTTGTTAGCTTATAAGTATGGCATGGAGCAAGATCTTGTTGAAAGCAACCAACACCACCAGCGAACGTTTGCGTCAAAGGCACAATTTTACTTTCTATTATAGAAATGTATTGTTTAGAGTTCCTCATCCCTTCAACTGGTACTAAGCTGCCAGGTCCCAAAACATCTGTTTCTGAATGTGCTTAGCTGGTTGAATAAGATGTTATTCTCTGATGGGTTCTCCACTGTTTCGCCAGACAAATCTTGGTCGAAACCCTTGCACAAGAAAATGCGTTTCATATCTGAATACAACCTT
>JAPMOR010068291.1:9485-42163 GCA_026543865.1 Argiope aurantia | reverse complement strand
TAAAGTAAATGACATTTTGAAATTATTCCTGTGTAAAATGTTATGATATCCGCGATATCCCTAAGTGATTTCTATTTCACAATATTTATAAAAAAGGAAAGGCATTATTAAAGAATTTTAAAATTCTATAGACATAAAAAAAGAAATCAGTATATTACACTCAGCAGTATATTCAAAATTAACATTTTTTTTTGGGGGGGGGACACGCAGTAGGAGTGCTATGCCTTTTTTCGCACACTCTCTAATATATAAGAGGTGTTCAAATGAGAAGGCACGAAAACGACACTGTGGGTATAAATGAAAGTATGTCATTTATACCCACAGTGTCCGCGGTCTTTTGTTCTTGATGGACCTGCGTAGTTTTCGGAGTGTCTCACTGTACACATGGGCGTGAATCTGTCGCGTGTTCATTGACGAGATTTTTGACGATTAAACCCTGCCATAAAGTTAATAACATTCGAAAATTGGCTCAAAATTTGATAGGTATCCACATTATAGATTCCAAATATGTGTACCAAATTTTATCCATCTAGCTCTCTTCGTTTTGTAGTTATCGTGTTAATTTATATTCGAACAGCCCGATCGATAAATATTCTCTGAATGGAGTTAGCTCAAAATCTGATAAAAATTTACAAGTTTGCCGTAAAGACCTTATACCAAATTTCATCTGTCTAGCTTAAAGTATTTTTGAGTTATCTTTGTCACAGTCAGACAGACATAATGCTAAAAATATGTGTTTCGTATCCAGGGATGTATGAAAGTGTGAATATTCTCGGATATATCGTGTTCGAGTTTTTTTGACGATTACAATACTTTATCTATATTTCGTATAAGAGTAAGTGAAAAAGTGCGCTCTATTGTATTTTTATATTTTCACATAAGAAAGTCAGCTAAATAGTGTAGTCATCCGGGATTTTTTTTAAAGTGTTCTCTATTTGACAGTTCTCTATTGATATCAGTAAAACTCCATTTCTTATATCCAAAATTATCTTTCCTATTAAAGTTTTTTTTTTGAATTATGGCTTTCTTAATTTTTATATTTTCCAATGCCATGATCGCATTAAGATATTCAACATCGACATTCCCAGAGTTCAGCTTCTATTAATTAATGAGTATTGAAAAAAAAAAGAGTACTTTTTTGTACTTTTTTTTGTACTTTTTGTATTTTTTTATATATCTGTTAAAAATTATTATTATGAATAATTTTATTTGGACATTATATACCCAATAGTTCTCAAATGACACCCACAAAATTTCTTTATATGTATCCTTTATACCCTTCTCCATTAAGGATTTATTTTATTTCTTGACTTAGATATTTTCCTCTATTAATTGTCTACCATAATTGTTAACGCAAACGATACTTTACTGTCTAAAATTAATAAAAAATTATCTAATAATAATGCCAGACGATATATTTTTCTCTAGTATTCGCATTTAAACATTCTAGTTTTCTATAGCGATGAATATTTGCACGCAAAGAAATAAATTTTATATTGTCGTTATAAAGAGTAGCAACGAGCGAAAAAACAGAGTAACGGTTATATATTTGATTCCTTAGGAATAGATGGCAACATGCATGTAAATTATGTTAGTTTTAATAAAAGTAATACTAATAAATACTAATGTACATGTGATGTTTTCATTCTGTAAAAATGAAATGGTTGAAACAAATATAACTCTTTTTTTAAGAGATTCTGCTTACAAAATAATAATAACAAATATAAATAAATAAGTGAAAAAAAAGGAAAAGGAAAATCTAACTATCGGAAACATTATATCATGATACTGTTTTAGACTAGATTCGTATGTCTCATTTGCCGTTTAAAAAAAATTGCGTTTTAAATAAGCAACTATTAAATTTTAAGCTGTTTAATATCGTCGTTATTCTCATCTGTATAAACGCAGGAATTAAAAATGGGGAGGTAAAATAATATTCTGAAACATTTTATAAAAAACAATTGTGCGAAAAGGGAATTGAAAACAAAGGAAAGATCATTCTTTCGAATAATCAAATGTTATGAGAAAAATTTCCAAATTTAGATAAATATTTAATTAATTGAAAATATGATTAGGATTGTAAAAATCTTAATCCTTTTTAACACATTCTGTTCAAAAAACATTTAACTGCCATACTTGGTAACTATATGTTTGTAGAGAGTGTTTTGAACAATTTTTTTGTTTTTTTCGTTTACGAAGTAGGAAGAGAAGAGAAAGTATTGTAATTGTCATATAATTCGAACTCTCAAGATTTTGACGAATCTCTACATTTCAGATCTCCACAATTCGAATTACATTTTTGTAATTATATTTGTTTGTCTGTGAACACGATAGCTCGAAAAACAGTTTGGATATTATTTAATATACAGTCTTTACGCCAAATTTGTAGATTTCTATAAAATTTAAAACAAAATAAATTCCTAAGAAGTCTCTCCAAATGTAAGTGAGCACGATAATTACAAAACGATAAAAGCTAGATGGGTAAAATTTGACACACAGATTAGGCATTTAAAATATATATCGGTGTGAAATTTTGAACCAAATCCATCTTGGTGTGGGACCGTCTGTCTTTCCGTACTTTTAAGCACGCATATCAATTCAATAATTCAAAAACCTAATGACTTTAATAAATGAAATTTACTATGCGATCTTGTGACTATAATTGTCCAAAATTCATATTCCGTTTTCTGGTTTTGTATATTAACCGCATGTTAGCAATTAATAAATAAATATCGCTCATGGTCTTGCCTAAATTCTGTAATTTTAATCGAGAAGTGTTCGGTAAATATCATAATCTAAATCTGTTAATAGACATTTAGCAGACATTTTATAACTGCTACTATTTTTATTTAATTAAAATATTATTAAAAAGTAGAAGCAAACGATTTTTTCTTTGATAAACATATTTTATTAATATTATTTCGTTTATTTTTTGTATAATAGCTGATGATCAATTGTAAACATTGTGGAATCTGGCAATTTTTGTAATATATGCTGTTAAGTTGAAAGAATAAACAAGCCGATGGAATTCTAAAATGCTCGGAATATTATTTTAGTTTTAAGAATTTAATATGCTCTGCAAGTAATAGTTTGAAGCTTAAGAAAACGGATAGTTTTCTAGAAAGCTTGCAAAAAGAAGGTTACATTTACTAGAGAGTAAGTATGCAAGAAAGTTTGAGGAGACCACTCGCTGCTTATATCAAACGTGGAGCGTTATCATGTTAAAAAAGAGTTTGAGCTAGTGAAAGTACCTCTTCTTATTAATATATTAATCTTAAACTTTTTGCAAATCTACATATTTTTCCAGCTTCCTTCTTATCGCTTCTGAGGTATCCTATTCACATAAACTCGAATTGAACATAGAAGTAACTTCGAAAATAGTTTTTCTAATTCGAAAGTAATTTAGAAATAATAAAATTTTCGAGTTTTCTCATAATCATGAAAACATTTTAATTTTTCAGCTTTCTCGTACATGAAGTATGCTTTGAAATGAATTTATAATCTATTCGTCGAAAATTCGAAGTCCAGACTTTGACTTATCTCCATGTTTCTTAGTTTGGGGAAACACATTTGCGATTTTATCTGTTTGTGAACAATTAAATAATTGAAAAAAAAATTGAGCTAGCGCGATGAAATTTGCTACACAGTATTAGAACCAAATCTGTTGAGTTTTACCAAAATAAGGACGAGATATTTCTTCTTGTCCTTTTAGTTTATTGTATGAACTTATCCATAATTACACAAAAACTCAAAGAGCTAGATGGAATGAAATTCTGCTTATACATTCATCATTAAAATCATAGTTGGATTTAAAACTTTGGATTATATCTGTCAAAAGAGGCACATGTATTTGCTTGCATGTAAACGTTATAACTCAAAAACCAACAACTTAAACACGTAAAAGTTGGTATGCAATTTTGTGGCTTACATTATAGATAAATGGAAAATAAAGCGTCCAAAATGCATACTTTGCTTTCTTCATTACATTGCGAAGCACAAAACGTGTCATATAGTGTCACTACACGTTGAAGCTGATTCAGGTAACTCACGCTTGCTAACTGTCATGACTTTCGAGGGTTTGCTATCTTCTCCCTGCATTATTTTGATCCTCGCTATACATTTATTGCATGAAGAAAAAGACAAAAGGTGAATAGAAGGCTTAAAATTATCAAAATGTATAAGAAATTTAAAGGGAGAATACTCCCACTAGTCTATAATTACAATAATTTTCTTGAATGTACTTCATATACGAAAGGATATAAAAAAAAAACTTCTGATGGAGTGAATAGAATTTTATATCAAATTAATTTAGTTAAATGGTTTAGGTAACTTTGAAACTTCGAATTTGGATAAAACTTAAAAGTTTGGGAATGCCTCTTTTGCTTTTTCGTATGTATATAAATTGCGGTATGTTTTGTGATGAGCTTCGTCATACCATGAAGATATTTATCAAAAATTACCTGATAAATTCTTTTAGCTCTTTTGTTTTCAGAGTTACCGAATTCACGTACACCTGGTCAATACACTGAACGGATTTCTCTTAGATAAGTAGATTTCCCGTAGATTATCAACAATCTGATAAATTTTCACTTCTTTGTGGAAAAGGTCAAACAAAAGTTTTCACCCGTTCAACATGTAGCATTTTTGAGTTAATGGGTTCACAAATGGACCGACATATTCTCATTTTTTTTTCCAACTCAGAACGATCTAAAATATGGGAATTCACCAGTATCCCAGCATCGAAGTTTTTCACCCCCAAAGTATTTTCTTAATTCATACCTCTATTGGGACAAAATAAAAAAGTTTTATTCATTCCAAAAAATCATATATCGAATATCTTGGAAGTAGATAATTTCCTCTTTCGGAGTTTGAAAGATATGAACTACACAAAATATCCCTTCTTTTTCTTTTAAATATGCCATTTATAAAATCTTGTGGTAAGATTCAAGGTTAGTTTATACATAAAAAAGAGTTATGTTTGTTAAGAAAAGACGGCTGTGCCACGCCATTGAATGAAACGAGCGTTTTAAACGTCCATTATCTAATATCCAATTGTGTTTTCAATTGAGGAAGTTCTTGGGCAATTTGATATGGGAGTTGTTAGATTATTCTTTCATTAGAGAATTGCTTTCTTAAGTATTTGAAGCAATAACGCTTCATTGGATCGAGTAAGAAACAAGTGTTTTTTAGAATATCATAGATAAAATTGAATTTTAGATAGAAAAATGTTTAAATATGGAAAAAAATTAGATTTAAAGCAGAATTTATGTTTATAGAATGAATCTTATTGGGATGAATTTATTCCCATTAGGTGTTAGGGGATATGTGGAATTTTCTGTTAGATCAGAGCAATGATGGAGTACCTAGTTTAGTTAGTTTTAGTTATATCAACGTCCCGTTTTAAGCAACACTAGGACTACTTTGTGATGGACCTCGTAATTTTGAGCTGAGGCCAGATGACGAGGACGACACCTAAGCTGGCACCTCCCTCACGCCACACCAGCCGAAGGACATTTGGCCCTGACGGATTTATCGTGCAACAGACCCCCTTACATGCGGTTCTTCGGTGGAATCGGGTCTTGAGCCTGAAACCCTACCGCTCACCAGCCGATATCTTACCACCAGGCCACCGCGGCCCATGGAGTATCTAAGTATAGCATACTAGCCGCCTTTGACGACCAGCCGGTTCGTCAATCTTAATGCTCGTTAAAATTTTTATAATTAAATATTTTATGCAATTCCTACTTTAATAGCTTCTTCATTAAAATATTTTCAGTCATAACGTAATCTGTATCTCCCTAATTTTCTGTTAGCTCCCGTAGAATTTATGCTTTAAATTAAAGTGGAAATGATTAATCTGCAATTAATCTAATAATATTTTTTACTGAAACAAAGCATTTTTTTGTAATATGATTACTGAAAACAGAGTCACTGAGCATTTAAACCTTATGGGCACTAAAGAATATCTTTCTTAATTTATTTAATATCTCAAGATTTTGTCAACAAATTTTTTTTCAGATTCATCATGAGCAGGTCTATTAATTAACAATGTTTAATTTTAAATGCATCAAACACTAAGAAAATAAACAGAATCGTTTAAAATAATCGGTTGAAAACAGGTAAAAAAAATACTTAAAAAACGATAAACTTAAACTAACATAAATACAATTTAATTACAAAAGCATACAACTATTGAAAATAGATGTAAACAATCAGAACACAATGCGCATGCGTGAATTTTCAACGCCAGTTACGGTAACGCAAATGTGTGAATTTTTCTACACCAGTTGAGGTAACGCTATGCAGATTAGACATTTTTAATTTCCTTTATTCTGTTTTACTTTAATTCAGAAGTACATCAGAAGGAATCTGAAAGATCGATTAATTAACAATGTTTCATTTTAAATGCATCAAACTCTAAGTAAATAAACAGAATCGTTTGAAATAAACGGCCGAAAATAAGTTAAGCCTAAGCCTTATTAGCGTGGGGGAAAAATGCTGAAGCCTTACTAATTTGGCGGTGGGGAAAGGAAGATTTTTTTTGGCAGGAAAGTTAGTTTTTAATTAATAATTAAAATTCTAAATAAAATTTCAAAAAAAGGGACCCCAGGTGCACATTCCCGACATCCAAGGTATACACCTACCAAATTTGGTAGCTGTAGGTCAAATGGTCTTTTCTGTTGAGCGCCAACACACACACACACACATTGAGCTTTATATAAGTATAGATAGAAGTCCGATTTAAATCATATACTAGTCATCTATGAAGGATTGATGTTCATCTTCAATATTAATAGCATTAATTTAGTCATTTCAACCAACCTTGATTAACTATATCTTACCCTATGAAATGAAAGTTATCATCATCAAGATTATGTTAAGGTCTCCAATTTCAGATGTATTTGTTACTTGGGCGGCTACAGCTAGGATTAACATCCAAGAAACCCTTCAAAATAAGATGGTGTGGCGCATAAGAAATGTGATGCGGTTTGTAAGCAATAATAACATCAGAAAACAGCGTTCTTTTATCAGGGAATTCCACGAAAAATTTCGCAGCATATTTTTTTGACAAATGCGGCTTTGACGCTAATAAAGAAATTAATTGCGTCATTCATCTAATGCATCTCTGCGAAAAGGCCGCTGACAATTTGTAGCTGCATCACACCAACATGATTCTGTGTTTCGATTTTTGCTGATTAATTCTATTATGTAAAATTTACTTTTCTCCTTTTTAATTTTCTCGTATATGAAGTATAAGATTCAGTATTGTAATTGTCAAAAAATTCAAATTCAAGATATTAACGTATCTCCCTCCACGTTTCAGATCTCATTGAGTTCTGAAAACACATTTTCCTAACATTATGCCTGTCTATCTATGACAAAGATAACTCAAAACTCCTTTGTGCTGGACAGATGAAATTTGGTATACAGTCTTTACGCCTTATTATTTGTAGATTTTTATCAAATTTTTAGTAAAATCCATTTTAGCTATATGGATAATTTTCGGCGCATATATTAAACATCTATTGTGTAGTATCTTATGAAAATTTGTGCCAAATCCCCCCCCCAAAAAAAACTGTCCGTCTGTCGTTCTATACTTTCAGAAACAGGTAAATGCGATAACTCAAAAATGCATTGACTTAAATATATCAAATTTAGTCGGAGTTTTGTGACTATTAGCGTAGTTCTATGGCAAAATTTGGTTTCAGTTGGTTGAAGAAAAACGAAACATAACGAATAACGAAGAAAAACGAAGCATAATAAAACATAAACATAGCTCAGAAACGAAAAGACATCTGAAACCCAAATTTGATTTTCGGATGTCACTGACTGATAGTTTAAAAAAAATACTGTCCAAAGATCACATGATGGATTCAGTAACAACACTAAATTCACGTCAAATGTTAATATTTTGCGATTACAGTATGGCAATGCTATGCAAGGGGTTCTTCTTTATGTGCTGCTCTTGCATTCTCTGAAAGAACACCGTTATTATAGAATGTGCTAGAAAGTTTTGGGAGACAGTTCCAGTTTTTTTTTCTTATTTTTTTTAAACTAAGCTTCAATATTTGATATGCTTTATTAAATTTTACAAAGTAATGCTGTCTTGCTAAGTAATATCATTGTAAATTTACTTTTCTGCCATCAAACTGTCACGCCCGAAAATTGAGAAACTTGAGTTCAGGCATTCCCTCCAACAAATCGTAACTCCCAGTAAATCGGCACCAAATGAAAGTATTATTTTAAATTATAGCTTAAAAATAAGTATACAACATTCTGATTAGTTAATTATGCTTACCAGTTGGTAAACCAATTGTTCAGACTGGTTCAAAGTTTTATTTTGCGATGTCTCTCGAAATGAGTTATGTATTGCCATGTATGTATGTAAATAAATATTTCCTAGTATGTGAACTCGATGTTTCGAACTTCAAATCAAATCAAATTTAAGAAGTGTCGCCAACATTGCAAATCTCAGCTGCAAATTCCCAAAATCCATATGCAATTTCCTATATTTTACTAGGGGTGATACAAAAAAAAGTTTACAAGGCAAAGAAATTTTTTTAAAAATTAACAATAGACGCAGGATACAAATGGTAATTAAGAGACATATGTGGTGGTCTCTTCTCTACATAATCACCAAACCTGTTGAGGCATTTGTCACACCGCTGGACCCATTTGTTTAACCCGTCTTGGTAATAATCAGATTCTTCACCTTTATGAACATCACCGTCTGATATGAATCTTATCTTATATGAATCTTGTTTCGGATAAGGTTTCTTAAATGCCGGGAAAAGGAAATATTCACTAGGAGCCAAATCGGGGCTGTATGGTGGGTGACTCCAAACCTCCCATCTATACGTTTCTTCAACGATTTGTCTCTGAATGTCCGATGGGAACACATTCTTGACCCATAAAAATCGTATCACGGCTCGCACTTCTGTGCGAGACCACTTCTTTAGACATCATTATTGCCATTACTGTCGCTGTTTCAGGTCTTAGTACTAACACTATCTACTCGAACGACCTGTCTAAGACAACTAGCGCCATCTGTCTCCACTCTTCGTAACAATATTCCCATCCACAATTTCTACTTTCCAAATGCGGTTGCTTGTAAACTTGTTGGATCACCCCTCGTACTATGAAACACAATATGTGCAATATTGTATTGGTATATAAGAAATTCCAGAGAAGAATATTTCCGCTGAGTAAGGATATTGTTGCCATTCTGAAGCAATGAAATCTTCAGTCCTTATGCTAAATTTTATGGAAAAGTAATAAGCTGTGTTTATTTAATAGATAATTTTCATTAATTTAAGTTTTTATATAACTCTCATCTTTGTTTTGGAAATAGCAATGAGTTTTTATTTATGGAATTCGGTCTTGAACCAGCGTGAGTGCTAGCTTCGAAACCTTCTCTTATATTCTTCCGTTAAGGTCTTGTCCCCACATACCACTTTCCCAATATCCATAATTCAACACATAATTGAATTATGGATGTTGGGAAAGGTCGCAAATGCATTGATTGGCATTAGCGAATAATATCTATGAAATACAAATTTTTGGCATGATTCTAACATTTAATCTATTGTGGGAATCTGTATTTTGGACGCTTTATTTGCCGCCAGAATTAAATCAAAGTTTAAAGCGAGAAAACAATTGTAGTCACTAGATAACATATCGAATTTAATTGTAAGAGTTTATATGTTTATATGCATGCTAAAAGAAATACCGACAGACAATCAGTCCTTTGACAGATTTTAATCAAAATTGGATTATTATCTATATTTTAAATGCTCAACCAATGTATCAAATTTTATCTATCCAATTATTTTCGTTTAGGAATTACTAGTTCACTTGTAATCGAACAGCAAGACAGATAGACTTCTTGTAAATGGATTTCACAAATTCTACAAATTTGGTTATAAATTCATATACCAAATTTTTCAACAGCGTTTTCGATTTATCGTATTCACGGATAGTCGTAATGTGAAAAATGTGTTTTTTAACCAGAGGGAGTTTTGATGCTTGGAGACTCTCCAAAATCTGGAGTTCGAATTTTTTGAATATTACAATATTTCCTCTTTATTTAATCATTTATCTTCATTATCGGGACTTAAATATTTGAAGTTTCAATTTGCAGATAAACTAAAGGGGAAAAATGTTTTGATTGGCTTAGGCCGGGTAAACTGTTCCATCGAGCGTTTGAGCGAATTAAATCAACCAAATTAAAGCAATAAGATTTTGTTTTATTGAAGTTTTAAAAATTAAGGAAATTCGAGCTTTTACTTTTGTTATATCGTACTCATTGCCGTTTTGAAGTAATAAAAATTTCATTCCTTATTTTAAATATATTAGAAAATATTAGAAAAATTTGATTTTTTTATCATACATATCGTAGATTTACTCATTTTTTAAATTAAAGCCGATTCGGCAATTAAACTATTGAGAATATCGATAGAAATGAATGGAAAAAAATATGTTGCATCTCAGTTGTAATATAAATTTCGAACAAAATGTTTAATTTAAAGAAATGAATTTGTTTCGAAATAAAATTAATACCTTGTAGAGTCTATTTTGTAAATGTTGACAAGGCGCAAATAATTTGAATTTTTTAAAAAACATTTTCTGACAATAAAATCTTAATTTATTATGGAAAAATGGAAAATGTTGGATTAATTTAAATTAAGAAATCTAATTAAAACTTTGATACTCCCCATTTTAATGAGTTTCTACTGACAAAAAACGATTGAACCACACAATTTGTAAATAATATCTACCTTATAAGTATTATAATTTTAAAAATATAGAAATTTCATCTTTTAGATTTATTTTGAGAGAAAATTAATAATAATTATTCGCTATCATTGTTAATATCATTAAATTTCTGCCCTTTTTAAAATTTTTATCTCAATAGATTGATTCTGGAAACCGATTTAAAAGTACTGTCATAAAGATACGAATGTTGTTGCAGAATAAACATAAGCTGCCTATTACAAGAATGCAATAATTAAACATTAAAAAAAAATCGAAAACACCAAACGATATTCTCATGAATAATATACAAAAGTCTTTACAGTATAAACATAAATGGCTTATTACAAGAGTACTATAATTAAAACATTAAAAAAATTAAAACGTAAAAGAAAAAGCAAATGATATTCTCGAGAATATTTTTGGCGCCAGATTATTTAATTAAAAATAATAAATCAAGTGATAAATTAGTAACACAAAATGTGTCAAAATACAGAATTGTACTTGGAAAAAAAAATGAATTTAGTTTTAAGGGAAAGCAAAAACTGGGGAAAAAAGCCTTTCTGACAAACTTAAGAAAATAAACTATTTTAAGAAAAATATAATTAATCTTCGAGTAGGCTGAAATTTCGGTGATGATTTTCGTTTCCACCGAAAGGAAGTGGAAACAATCACTTAGCAACGGACGACCACTCTCTGTGTTTGGAGATACCACAGATGTGAATTCTATTCTTGGTACCAAGAAAAACAATCGTTTGATTTAGTTGGAATTTCTAAAAATGAATGTTTATCTCTTCAAAATATCTTTTACCCCGACAGCGTTAAAAGTAACCGGGTTTTTTTAACAGCCAGAAAAGGAAGTGGAAAATGAATTTGATTCTTCTTATTCTTATGGGGAAGAACTTTTTAGGCTGTAATTTTTGGGATTTGTCCTAAAATTGACAAAACCATGATGATGAAAAAAACGTATACTGAATTTTATTAAAATAGCATTTAGTATTTTATAGTTATAGCATTTTAATGATTTCAGACGGACCAATTTTACGACAAGGAATTTCATCCTTAGTTATGATTCTGTAATTTTGATGTCAACGCCAGTTATTAAATTTATTCGTCTTGCCAGTTTCTTTATAGAATGTTCCTGTTCACAAACTAACAGAACCACCAACAGACAGAAAAATGTAGTCTCAATTTTTTTTTTTCGTACTCAAAGAGACGTGAAACGTAGAGATTGATCAAAATTTTAAAATGAAATTTTTTGATGATTATGTTATTTCTCTTATATATACCTCATACACAAGAACTAAAGAAATAAATTATTTTCTTAAAAACGTGTAGTTGCTACACATAGTATGTTTTGGAGCTTTAAAAAATATTTCAGTGTGAAAAAGAAATAAAAATAAGAAAATGAATTTCTATTTCAAAACAAGAACAGACGAAAAAAAAAATCATGTCTGCATTTCATTTCGCCCTACCTGTCTGATTTGAGACGAGCTTTTTATTTCAGAATATTTGTTCTTGGTTAAAATTCATTTATAAAGAAACAAATCAGAAATAGAAAGGCAATACAAGATTTCTGAAATCGATGTCTGGCTCTCTAAAGATTGCAATTTAACAGAAATTTATCAAAGTGAGTTTTATAATTTTCATTCTCAATTCCAATTAGTTTTTTTTATATTATCAGTTTGCTAATGCGCACTAATTACTTTAAAACAAATTCAGTAACTTATGATTTTTTAAAAATCCACTTAAAAGTAACATCAACATAAAACTTATGTTTGGAACTTCGAATAGCAATTTTTTAAACTGAAACAAAATCTGAAACAGTTTAAACTGAAACAAATTAACTTAAAATTTTATTACAAACTTTAACTTACAAATTAAACTTACAAATTTTTTTCTAATTTTACTAAAGTTATTCTTTGTTGTTAGATTTTTATTATTAAGCAACACAAAAACTAATCGTTTTCTTTTCTAATATAAAAGAATAATGAATAAAATTCAAAAGAATTATAAGAGAATCATAATTCAAAGAAATTATAAAATCATTTAATCTTCGATTTAAAATGCTTGAAATATAATAATTCATTTATTTTAAACTGTTCAGAATTTTTCGAATATCGCTGTTTTTGATATTTTTGCACATACTGTGTTGTTAAATTAACTTTTTAATAAAAATAAATCCAATGAAATAAAAAGCAACGAAAAAATAGGGAGTTACTTTTTATCAATTTATGAAATGAATCGTCTGAAAATCAAAAACTTCTCGAATAAGAAATAAGCGAAGATTTATCTTTAAAATCCATCGAGATTGTTATCAGCGAACCATTTTTGTTTTTCTATTTATTTATTCGATAAGATATGTCCTTGCACATGTTGATAGCTGTTTTTAAACAGATGCATTTTTTTCTGAACAAAAAATCTAAAGATCAAAGAAGAACGGGAAAAAATGTCTTTTCATTACCACCTGTGTGGTGATGTTTTTATTTATACGTGATAGAGTCAATATATGCACAGTAATAAACATAAAGTAACCCGCAATATTACAGATTCGAATAGATTAGATGTGGTGCAATCGTATTAAAAACAATTTTTCAAATGTTTAAAAGAAATGCTTAGTTTTTGCTTTAGATTTTCTTTGATAATGTAATTCGTGTTCTTGCATTCAAACTAAAATTTAGGTTTCTTTCACTTTTTTTGTTAATTTTTATGCTTAATTTAATTTTTTCTGTTTGTTTTTTTAAGAATATGATCATCTCTGTTCATCAGCATTATAAAAATAAATGTAACCTTTGTGTTCATGTTATTCATGAATTTGTAACACAAGTATAGTTAAAAACTATAGTATTATTATCCTGCCAAGTTAGGATCATCACAGTATGAAGAGAATTACAACGGCTTTTAATCAATACCATTCAATGGCACAAAATTAAGGTTCTCGAAAATACCAGAATGATGGCCTTATCTCTTTTTGAAACCGAGATCCTCAGATTCTTCTGGAGAATATTACTCGATAGGATGATGTTACACCCTATAAAGAAAATATACGTATGTCCAATTTTATGAAATATTGGTGGAATAAAGTGTTGTCTCCCATTATGCTGCGCATTGGAATTATTTTATTATATAGCGCCGGAGGATTTCTTCAGCTTGTTTGAGTTAATTCATATATTAGATAACTTCTGTTGTTTTCAATTTATTAAAATTTCATCCAAATTTACATTCATGTCTTGCCTTTCTCATCATTCATAACAATTTTTGCTATTCCCTCATATTTCAAAAACATATTGATATGATATTGAAAAGAGAGAGATAAATGTTATTAGAGATAAAACATTTTTTTGTTTTGATTAATTTCAGAAACAATATTTGAATTAAACGATAACTGATAACATTATTTTATCTGAAAATGAAACAAAGTTCTTGTTTGATTACTTTGCACCTCCTTTTTATTACTAACACAAATGTTAATTGCCACAACTTTACTTTCGTTTTTTTTAAATTTATTGTTACATGATGAAACAAATGAGTGATATTCATTCATAAAATTTTTTCTACGAACGAGCTATCGGTTAAGAAAGAAAAACACAAAGAAAATAAAAGAGATGGCGCCAGAATCGTTTTTTCGTAATGCAAATGAGGTAAAAATATATTCGTCTGCATTATTTCATTTCAATGTAGGGTTAGTGTACTTCTGTTAAGGAAATGTTTTCAGCTACAATGGAATAATATATGCGATTATATCACAAAATACATTTGTTAAATCACAAAATGCTGTTTTTCTTTTAAAGGAAACAATAAGTAGATAGAATGCTTCTTAAATTCTTTATGAATAAAATTTTTTAACTAGGTTGTTTATAAATTTAAGAATGAAAGATTAGTATAGAAATAACAATAATTTTACTAAACAATTTTTTACTACTTTTATATTACTTTACTTTTGATTTTTAAAAAAATAAAAATATTATTTTCTATGAAGTTGCTTGAACGTTTTTCCTAGAGATTTTTTTATTTACAACTAACATTTCTTTTAGCAAATAAGATGTCGCATGCTAATATTGAAATTTTATACTTAACTTTAAAAAAGCATAAAATAATTCTATATTATTCAACTGTGTAATAATTTTAATTTATAATAATATTTCTATTAAAGTTTTTTTATTTCCTTTCATATTTTAGTTTTATAAAACATATATGCGATAAATTATTTAATTATAGATATATGTGTATTAAATCTTGTAGATTAAATAATAATGAAACTTGTTATAACTAATATATTTTTTATTTAATTATTTTTAAACTCTTTTCCGATAAAAATTGGTTTTCTTGGAATACTGATTGTACTTGATTTTAATTAATGTTTTATACATAACTTGATATTGGTTTTTGTAGCATAATATTTGTAAGCTTCAAACTGAGACAGAAAGTTAAGTAACATTATAAGGGCCTATCTTACATCGATTCTAAACTTTGTGCTCGTAAACCGTCTTAATGAAATCAAAATAAATGTCGAAATAGTACGATCACATTGTCTGCATTATTTAATATCTAATTGCATGTTGTCTTAAATGGTGATGCAAGTTCACTTTCTTATTTTTCATGAGCTGTTGATTTCAGTTTTAAATTGGTGTGCCGATTATTATATGGGCTTATCAATCAGCATATTTAGGAAGAATAAAACATGTCCAGGAATAATTAAAAATTGCTATTACAAACAATACAAGCATAATAGGCTTATTTCTTTTGTATAATTAATCTTTTAGTGGGCCTCAAAAAAAAGAAAAAAAAGAAAGAATGACATAAAATCAAAAAGTTACAACATTGTCAGACTATATGACATATAAACAGAAATGTCAATCTTTTGGAATTTAACAATGGAATAAAAATCCGCTGTTTGATGATATAGTGAAAAAAATTGGAATTTCATTTCATCAATAGAAAATATCATTTCAAATTTTACATAAAAATATTTTTAAAAATGCATTTAATTGGAGAAACATGAAACGAAATAAAAAGTCATGCTATTGAACAGATATATTTTTTTCAGATTTTAAAAGATTTAAAAACTGTTTTTGTTTTTAAAAATATTTTTGGAAGTTATCATAGAAAAGCGTTAAACTCTCACTCAATTGTTTAAAAAAAATTAAAATTCTGTATTATGCAATTAATAAACAAATAGTGGTTTTCTTTACTATACTCTCTTATGCGGGATTCTGAAAGTAAAAATTTCAGAACTCGTGGCATTCATGGTTTTACCAATGGCCCACAGTTTTACGAACTGGACGGGGATAATGCCTTTATTAGAGAGTATGCGAGACGGTGTTGGGAAATGCAAACTGGTGTTTTTTGTTGTTGTTGTTTTGTTTCCACTTTCATCCAAAGTTGGCTTTTGTTTTCTTGGATTTTTTATATTTTGTCTCTATCATTGGATGTTATGAGTTTTGGTTTCGATTCTTTTTGCCTTGACAGAAACACATGTGCTTTATTGGAAGATAGAGAACACCTTGCATAGCATTCGCTTGCAGTAGTTACGATATATTCATATCATAAGTGGATTTAGCATTTCTTCTGAATACATCGTGTCATCCTTGGCGAGTTTTTTGGCGATAAACTCTTGGCATTCCGTTGATAGTATCCGAAAGTCGAATTTGTGATTTAGATGAGTTTTTGCCAACCGATTGATATACTACATTGGATATGTTTCATCATACATAAACAATCATATACTAAATTGGATATGTTTAAATCATTCCGTTTTTGAGTTATCTCGTTTATATGTTTCTGAAAGTGCAGACCGACAGACGGTCAGACGCTTGTTTCATTTGGCTCAAAATTTGATAGGTGTCTATACTACAGATGTTGAATAATTTGTGTGCCGAATTTTATCTATTCATATTTTCCTCGTTTTGTAGTCATCGTATTATTCGAATATCTGCACAGAGTGTCTGAATAAGAATGGATTTCTCTCAAAATAGGAAGGAATTCTACAAATTTAACTTAAAGATTATGTACGAGATTTCATCCGTCTAGCTCAAAACGATTTTGAGTTATCTTTGTCACAGAAACATAATTCCAAAAACATCTTTTTGGGGACTCTGAGAAACATGAAACATAGATATCTGTCAAAACTCAAGTTCAAGTTTTTTTGGTAATAACAATACTCTCTATATACTTCGTACAGGGGAAAGTAAAAAGGTACATATTTAATTTTCTAAACCATTCATATGAAAAGTTTTATAATAGATTATTTGTTATAAATTATTACGTGTGAAAAACAGTAAGCATTTCATATCACTTATTGCACATCGTATTTTATATTCATTTTCGAACGAATATTGTCCAGCTGACTGGGTGTAGAAGAAAGTGTGTAGGGGGTGAGGTGGTGAGACTCCAATACTTTTATCCACTAGCACTTTAATACCCACATAATATTTTTATTAACAAATCTAATAGGAATTTATAGTGATAATTTAATATGCTGATTATTTAAAAAAATTGGAAAGACAGCATATTCATATGTGGATGTGAAATTAAAAATTTTAGGCTACTTATAGTAGAATAGCTTTTTTACTTTCTCACATATCGAGGAAGTACTGTGTAAAACAATAAATTATCGTTGCGTTTCTTGATTTCACAATAATTCATTTTGATAGTGAAGATTGTGGTCTGGGTGAAATGACTTGAAGACACATGTTGTCTTTTCTGGGGTTTATTGGTAACATCAACAACAAAAGGCACATGAAAACGCCATAGTGTAGAAGGTCTAAAGAACTACACTTAAAACTCTCTCGGGAGAGCCGAGATAACACTTCCCCTAGTACAGGAGTCCAATTCGCTTCTGCTAGAAGAAAAAATATATACTAAACAACAACAGGAGGACCACGTGACACATGATTGGCAGCTAGTTCCGCCCAGGGAGATCACGTGGTTAACTGAATTCTTAACATGCTATAATCGTCGAAAAAATTCGAACTCGACATTTTGATGAATCTCCACTTCCGAAAAGACTTCTATGACTCCGGAAAACGCATTTTAGGAAATATGTCTATCTTTCTATGTTATATAGTATTACTATATAACAAAATATGTTATATAGTATTACGACCGAATTTCTAGATTTCTATCAAATCTTTAATGAAATCCATTCTAAGAATGCTTTTCTGCTCAGTTATTCGATCACAAGTGAAAGGAAGTCTGTCTGTTGTACTGACTAGCGTCCTCTATGTACAAACTCAAAAAAAAAAAAAAACGAAAGAGGATGGGATGGAGTGAGGTAAGGATGAGTGGTGTTATGAGGTAAAACGATGTGTGTGTGATGTGTTTTGTGGAATATGGCCTCAGAAAACTGTTAACAAACGACCCATTGATTGCTGAAATAACTTTATATATGTGTACCTGTGATGTGTACAATTAATTACTTGTTAAAGCATATTGCACTAAAAGGTTGTTGACTATTATTTGCTCATAAGAGACGTCACAACCTAATAAATAGTGGCAGCCCTCGGATTCCATAAATTAGATATAAAAAAGTGGAATTAAAAGACCCACGTATGGATTATCTCCAAAGTTGTGCTTCGGCTAAACCGGTGAGTATCAAAAAATTTCGTACTGAGGCAAAACCATAGCGAAATAACATCGTGTGCTTCATTTTCTTGTTCTAAAATAAAGAATTGGGATACGTTCTGTTGTCTGTATACATTTGGACAACCGAACGGACAGACAGACTTCCTCTAAATGAATTTCGTTCAAAATTCGTTAGAAATCTACGAATTTGCTGCTTAGACAGTATATCGAGTTTTACTTGTCAAGCCCTGAGCGTTTTTAAATAATCGTATTCAGAGATAAATAGATTTTTTTTTGTTGATATTTGTGAAAATTTTTTGAAATGAATTTTTTACAATATTTTCTCTTTTTATACTTCATATACAAAAAAGGGGAAAAAAAAAAGAAATTTTATGAATTAAAAATTACTAAGTCTGCAGTGTGGTTTTTCGTTGAATTACTCAATTACTTAAATTATATTAACTATTTATTTGTAACATATGGAAAATATTAACTATTCATTTAATAAGTTCTGTCACGTACTATTTTACAGGTCTTGTAAAATAACAATTTTTAATTATTTATTTGAAGTTTCTTTCTTTTTTTTTACTAAATATAAATATTTCGTAATTTTAGTAATTTTTTTCTCGATATATGTATTAAAAATAAATAGAAATATTTATATTCTAAAAAGTAAACTTCAAAATGAGACAAACTTTTTCAAATTTTTCTTAAACCTTCTTTTTTTCTAGCCAGGCTTAAAATGCTAAATTTCCGATTTTTTCACTAGATTCCATTTTACACTCAGTTTGAGAAAAGTTACTTACCCACTAGCATTTAGATTAATACCTCTATGTCCTTATTTCTCATTATTTCTAAACATCTTATATGAAAAATAATCGTAGAAAACTTATGTCAGGTTTTCGTTGAAATCTTTCGAACAGCCTTATCAGTCCTTTGATAGATTACCAAACACTTAAAAAAAAAAAGGTTCGACTTTTGTTATCGTTTTTATTATAGTAATGTTTGGAAGACATACGCATAGGGGAGTGGCAGAACGGAAGCGTGTACAGAATCGAAAGGATTAAAAGTAAATCTTGAGCAAAATTAACAAACTGCTCATCAAGTTACCTGTCTTGAGGTGCAAAGGTAAGAGTCAGTTTACTTACTTCTGTTAAATCGTGTCAGTTTGAATCATTCAATGGTACCGGTAATCATACTTATTAGAGAAGCCATAATAACTTCATTGCTATATATATATAGACTAGCTGATGTATCCGGCGCTGTTCGGTATTAAAATACTTTTATGCGTAATATTTTAACGTTAAAGCTACTATGTATAGAATATTATAACAAAATAAATCCTTTTATCATCTGAAATGTGTATTAATTAAAGTCATAACGATTCTTATAAACCGCTTATAGCTAATTTGTGCATTAATTAAAATGATGATAACACTTGAGACAAACGATTTTTAAAAACCGCTTATAGCTAATTTGTGTTTCAATTGAAATGATAATAACTCTTGAAACAAATGATTTTTAAAAACCGCTTATAGCTAATTTGTGCATTAATTAAAATGATAATATTGCTTGAAACAAACGATTTTTAAAGCCCCTTATAGTTAATGTTCGCCATATATGTTATATAAATGCCTAAGATTTTGATCGTAAATATTGAAATTTAAATAAAAGTTATTAGTGTTTTTATGTTTTGAGACAGTAAATAAATAGTTAATTTTTCATTAATAAGAAGAATGAAATATATATCGTCTGCTTTGAAACTTTTCTTTTGGTATTTATTCTTCCAGAATTCTGCTAATCCGTTCTGACAACAATTTTTCTTATATATTTTTTGCTCTTCAACAATACAAAAATAATTACAATTTATGTTTAAAATTAAAAATCGTCTGCATTCCCCTCCGCCAATTATTTATCTAAATTTGAAAAATTAGTAAAAAAAAAAAAAAAAAAAAAAAAAAATTGAAGGATTACTCTGAGAGGGAATTGTTATTATTAAAAAAGATAAAATTTTGTATTTTAAGATAGTGTGAAAATATTTGTTGTGAAATACATTTTTCAAATGTTACTGAAGACAAATAATATAACATCAGTTAATTTCTAATCAAATCAGTATTTAATTGACCTTTACACGTGGATAAATTGACAATATTCTTTCTCTTGCGTTATATAATAAATCCACAAAGTTTGGTTAGATTAGGCGCAATTATTTAGATGGAAATCTGGTGTGTGTGTGTGTATATATATATATATACATGGCTACAATGACTTTTATTTAAAATAAAAAAAAATTGTACATTATTATTTTTAAAATTTTAAATGAGTTTAATTGATCTCATTTAAAATTGCATTTTTCATAACGCTGTTTTGATGCTACTTAAACGATTAGCTTATCAATATGGATGAAATATTCATTTTTTTTAAAAAATTTGCATTTTTTTTTCTTTGATAATATTTTATCCTTTGATATTAACATTTTATTCTGCTTCTTGTATTAGCATCTAAATTAGACTTTTTAAAATCATTTTTTAATTCCTAATTTTACAATAGGTAGTTCACGGCTTATTTAATGCAGATTGTGATTCTTTCTAGTTTTAAATAATATTTACAAACAAAATAAAATTAATTATAAACAATATTCCTATTCCTAACAATATATCATGAAAATGTTTTGTACAACCGGTTACTCTAGTTTAAAAAAAAACCCACTCTTTTGGTATTATATATATATATATTTTTTGTCAACAAAACTCTAAAGCATGAAATTTAAAAAAAAATCAGTTTAGATGAGTAGCAGTGCGCGAGTCTGTCGTCTTGCTTGAAAACAAAAATGAAGTGCTATTCGTCGAATTTTTGCAAAGTTTTTCTAGAAATTCAGCTACAGTACTTTTATTTATTAGAAAGTATGTATACATTATAATGTAAATGAACAGAGAAGTTAAACAGATAATAAATATTTGAAATCACGGCTTACTTTTTCTTCAAAGAAAAAATGAGAAACTATATACAAGAACATTTGGAACCATTTATTTTTTTACTTTAACTATTATTTTGTATAACTAGCCGCCTTTGGCGACCAGCCGGTTCGCCAGTATTACCGCTCGCTACAATTTTCAATTAAATATTTTAAGTAACTGGTCTCTTAATAGATTCTCAAACAAAACATTTTTAATCTTCAAATTTTGATAGTCATACCAAACTGATACTGTTGTTTAGATCGTTTCGTTCAATTTACTATATATATTTTGATAATTTGTTGTCATTTCCTTTAAAACCTCAACTTTAATTTAAAGTGGAAATGATGAAATTTTAATTAATATTAAGATATTTTTTAATAAAACCAAGCGTTTTATTTTATTTATCATCTTTATTGTTATTTATTAATAATTATTATTATTGAATGTGAGTATTGCAAACAGATCGCTCGGTATTTAAGTCTTATGTAAATTACAAAATATTTTTCATAATTTATGTAATATCTCAAAGAAAAATTCAACAAAAATTTCTCAGATTCAGCATAAAATTCAGTTTTTAGTTTTGCTTTTCAAAGGATTGAAATGAAATAAATAATAATATTTTGTTCCGGCCTATAAATATATTTCAAAAATTATGAAGTCTAAATTTAATGCAGTAAGGTATCATATTCTGATAAATATTCTGGACACACCAAATTTAAAAAAAATGAATGAATGTTTCTATTTTCCACGATCAACTAAGACTTATTTATGAAGTTTTGAATGTTAAAAATTTAGAAAAACTTCAACATTTTCATAATCTTAGGCCAATTAATCTTGAGAAACCTGCGTGCTGATTTTCTTTGAAACGATCGATGGAAAATCTAAAATTATCCTTTTTTTTATTGAATAGTGATATTCAAATTTTCATAAATCAGTCAGTTTAAGCGATTGATTTAGTTGATTGGGAATTAACTCATTTTATTTAAAATATTAGTGTTTTAAGAACATTTTGTTAATTGTGATTTCCACAGCAGGAGCTTTATGTAAAATCAAAATTTCGCTATTTATTAGAGCATTTATTGAATCAAGTTACATAAAATATAATCATTTTCCATTTAGACCATTTTAGCAGATCTGTGTCTTACTAAAGGTTCACAAATTAGCTGTGTGGCCCTGATTTGAATGAATATCCGGTTCATATTAAACAAAACTTGCCTTAAAATAAAACTGATTTATTGGATTAATAATATAGAGAGTGTAAAAGATCATAAAATATTTTTTCTTGAATTTATTTTTTAGAAAAAATAATATTTCATATTTGTTTCATTTCCTACAGACACGTGCCAAAAATTATATTTTTGCAGATTTCATTTCCAAAAAGATTTAATTTATTTTTAATTGGAGCTTTAATCAATGTGATGGCAACAATTTGAAAAAAAGCTAATTTTTTTCCCATCAATGCGAAACGTGCTCGTGCAGCTTAAATTTTATTTTTATTTTGTACGAAAAAATTTGTTGAAAAATATAGTTAAAATATTTATTTAAAAATTAATTAAAAATAGAAACTTAATTTTAAGGTTAAAATAGTGGTATCATTTAAAGGATAAATTTTTGATCTTTAACTTGATGTAAAAAAAATTTTGTGCGGCAATATTTTCGGAAGTTATAGCAGAAACACTTCAAAATTTCGCTTAATTTTTAAATAAATGAAATTCTAATTAAAAATTCGAAAAACTAACCCCCAGTTACACATTCCCGGCCTCCAAGGTATACACGTGCCAAATTTGGTAGCTGTAGGTTGAATGGTATGGTCTGTAGAGCGCCAACACACACACACACACACACACATTGAGCTTTATTATAAGTATAGATTAATTAAGATTGTTATAACAATGGCATTAAATAAATGAAATAAAATGCATTGTATTGGCGTATCTTTAAGCAAGGCAAAAATATTAATTTTTCAAACAAAGGTCTTATATCTGAAAAATCTATATTTCATAATTCAAGTCATTGACATTGAGGTGCTGTAAATATGTTTATAAGTAATGAAACCCGATAACGAGTTTTTGCAAATAGAAGGCGCTAACATAGGTTTAAACATTTTCTAATTTATTGAAAATCGTTTTTTGTTTATATTAAAATTTTTCATCTTCATTAGCTCTATTAGCATAAATCTACATTATGTTAAACTGACTTATGGAATTAGAATTAGAATTTATTCTATATTAGCTGCCTTTGACGACCGGCTGGATTTGCCAAGAATAATAATTGTGTTTAATTTCAATTACATTTTCATGATCTCTCTAATTATCTTAATTTAATGTAAAATCGTGACAGACATTAAAGCCGTGTTTAATGTACTGGTTTTGATTCTTACGATTCTTCAAGAACCTTCTTAATGATATCAAGCTTCACGACATCATAGTGCTTTTAAGAAAGTAATTGTGTAGATAAATTATCTTTTAGTTGCTTGTTATCTTTCCCGCTATTGCATTTTCACTTTCTTGTTCTTCCAAGAAATTACGCAGATAATAAGCAGAACTTTTATTTAGTTTTTTACAGCAGAAAAAAATGTTTCTTCTAAATATTTAAGGACACAATAAAAACAATGAGATTTCTTTTCAATTATGAGCATTATTGTTACATATTATGCAAATTTTTTTTACAAAAAAATAGCTAAAGTAAAGTATTGCAAGGTAATTAAATTGAAATTTATAAAAAATAATTTTTTGAATTTTAAAAATATGTGAAAGTTATTTTTTTAGCAATAATATTTTTGGAAATTATGGTGAAATCTCGTTTAAGTTTTCTTATGTTAAAATTTCAATCGAAATTTTAAAAAAGAAATGTGTTCTGAGTTGTTTTTAGTTTTTGATCTCCAAAATGTATATATGAAAAATATGGTAGTTTCTCCCTGTAGACCGACAACTGATAGATATACCCAACTACACTTTCTTCTTTATTATTAGTTGAGACAGAAACATTATTCTATATTTACTATATAGTTTATAAATATACATACTGATATTTAGGCTAACATTATAAGATTTGGGTCTAAATGCACTGTAAATATTCTCATAAGTCTTAAAAACGTTTTGCTGAATTTTCGTCATCTGAGCATTTAATAACATATTATTGTAAAGTCAAAAATTAGAAAATATTTTCGAACGAAAATTTTCTAAAATTTTGCTTTAGAGTAAAAAGTCACAAGAAAATCCCCCCTGTCCTGTTCAAATGCAGTTATATTGAGTATGTGCTTGTGCAAACATAATGTCATTTTTTTCTGTTATCTTCAGTTTCAAAAGCTCTCCCGATTTTAGATAATGTCTTGAAACGTCCGACTTTTGTTTCTTAGTAAAACGACCATATTGTAAATAAAAAAAGATTAAAATGATTTAATTAAAAATAACTTCAGAAATTTTTTTTCTTTACCTTTCTTAACAATTTTAAATATTAGCGTATTCACCAGAAATATTGATTTGGTTTGATTTCATTTATATTTATTATATCTAATCAGATGTACATGCCTTCATTGTTTAATAGGTTTTCTTTTTCTTAAAAACTTTTAAACATCAAACTGCGATTTACATTTAACTACCGTTTCCTTTAGTAATCTTTCTCCTATTGTATTCATTGTTTGGATTTACTTCTCTAATGATATCAAGTAAATACCTGCGTCATCTAATTCTGTGATGCCATTTTCACTTTCGTATTCCTCATACAAAATAAGCATTCGATTTTAACATTAAAACGGTGTGATACATTTTACATTCAATGTCAGGTTAGCTGTAGATAAAAATATGCATATAAAACATTTAAAGATTAGCATCTGTAAACTTTGAATTTATCGGAAATATTTGATAGCTGATATACTCTGCGTTACCTGGGATTAAAACATTTGTATGGTTAATATTTTAAAGATGAAAATTACTTTTTATTAAATATTATAATTCACATATTTTTTATCGTCTGAAGCGGATTTTAATTAAAGTAATAAATACCAAAAGAAGCAGACGATTTTAAAATGCTGTCATTAGTTATTTTTCTGTCTAACTTCGATATTATTTTCAGTTGCCATATTATTTATTTATTTCTTCGTAGAACACACAATTAAATATAACTAAAATTTTAAACAGATGTTTTTAAATCTAATTGGATAAACTTTAGAATTTTTTTAAAGTCAATAAAAATATTGTCAAAAAGTGTTTTTTATAAAACAAAACAAAAATGTCATAAAATATAAGTAGAGTAGCTCAAAGTGTCATTTCTCTTTTCATAGTACAAAATATCTATAAATTTGTTTTAAAATCGCCTGTATATGTTGAAATTTATTAAATTTTGAAAAACTGATAAAAATGAGACGAAAACTTTTATGAAATGAAACCGTATGATTAAAATGGTATTAATTTGAATTTTTATATAGAAAAAATATTTCTTCTAGAATAGTTTGATCTCAAGCTACTGCGGAAAAATATTAAAATGCTGATAAAATTAAGTAAATTATCGGAAGACAACATAACTGGTGTTATTGAAAAGATAAACTTTGAATTTTAACATGTGTAAAATTATTATTTACCATTATATTTTCGAAAGTTGTCGTCATAAAACAAAAAAGCACAACTTCTTATTTAATTGAAGTTATAAGCTTGAAAAAAAAGTGTCTTTATTCATAAGTAAACTTTTGAATGTGTGAATTAGTACAAAATTCGAACTATTTACATATTCACACATTCAAAACAGGCAACACATAGTCTTTTCATGCTAACTTGAATAACTGAAGATCAAATGACTTGAATTGTAGATAATTAATACATACAAACAATATAAAGACAATATGCACTTTAGCTTTTATTATTTATTGTCATTGGAAACCATATACAGTGGATCAAAAAATTGAGAGTGCACCTTACTTTTCCTTGATAAATCCGACTTTCAATAAAAATAACATATTACCGGGAAGTGCAAACATGTTTTTATTTTTACCCATAACAAATGGTTTAATTTAGAGTAAAAATAAAGAACAATAAAGGAAAAACTTCTAAATTGAAAAGTTTCAGAAGCATTTTAAATAAATGTACGTAGAATTTTGCCTCAAAAAATTGAGAATACACCAATGAAATTCTTGTAATATCTCGCTTAGAAAGAACGTGTCAGTATTTAGTTGCATCTCTTTTGGCTTTTATAATGGCCTTTAAACGTCGTGGTACCGATTCGACAAATTTTTGGTGGTATTTGAAGATATTTTACCCCATTCTTCTTGCAACACTTATTTTGAATGGCTTCTGTTTCTAATTTTGTGTTTTGGGACCACTGCTTAGAGTGTGGCCTACAAATATTCAATGGTATTGATGTCAGGGTACTGTGGTGGTGTGTGTAACTGCTGATTACAATGAAAAAGAAACCATATTTTGACATTACGTGCATTCTGTTTGGGATCGTTGTCCTACTGGAAAATGAAATCTCCATCTAAACCCAAATTTTTGGCACTTTTCTGCGAAGTATATCCAAAAAAACCATATCGTTTAAACTGCCATCTATAAAAATTAAATTTCCTACCCCGGATGAAGCCATGCAACTTCAAATCATGACGGAGTCATCATCATGTTTAACTGCAGGACGTAAATTTTTTGGATCCAAAGCAGTATTAGGCTTTCTCCATGCAGTACGATGGCTGTCACTGCCAAAAATGTTGAGTTTTCTTTCATTACTAAATACAGCTTTCTTCCAAAGATTATTGGTCTTCAATTGATGAGATTTTGCAAACTTTAAATGTTTTTTCTGAATTTGCCAGCTGGTGAACAATGCGATTTTTATATCGAGCTTGTCTAATGGCATTTCGCACAGTTTCAGCACTTATACTTCTGTCTATGATTTGAAAAGTTTCTGCAACAAGTTGGATGAACCATATGGTCGCAGCAATCTAAAGGAAAGTGCTAAAAATTTGGGTTTAAATGGAAATTCCATTTTCCAGCAGGACAGCGGCCCCAAACAGAATGCACGTAACGTCAAAATATGGTGTCTTTTTCATTGTAAACAGCAGTTACACACAACACCACAGTACCCCGACATCAATACCACTTAATAGCTGTGGGCCACATTCGCAGCAGTGGCTGAAAAACACAAAATTAGAAACAAAAATTCCTTTAAGACAAGTTTGCAAGAATAATGGGAGGAAATATCCTTCAGATACCCCCAAAAATTAGTCGAATCGTACCATGACGTTTAGAGGCCATTATAAAAGCCAAGAGACATGCAACATAATAGTGACACTTTGTTTCTATGCGTGATATTGCAAAAATTTCACTGGTGTATTCTCAATTTTTTGAGGCAAAATTCTGCGTATGTTTATTTAAAATGCTTCTGAAATTTTTCAATTTAAAAGTTTTTCGTTGATTTTTCTTTATTTTTACTCTAAATTAAACCATTTGTTATGCGCAAGAATAAAACCATGTTTGCACCTCCCAGTAATGTGTTATTTATATCGAAAGTCGGATTTATCAAGTAAAATTAAGGTGTACTCTCAATTTTTTGAGCCACTGTATATTCATCTGGGACTAAGTGAAAGGCTGATTCATTCTAATGAAAAATTACTTTAATGTGTTTATATGTCAATTTCCTTGTATAATTTTTTATTCAACTGCTCTGTTTTTGCATTGTTTAGAAGTTTTTTAAAAAAATCTGATTAAAAAAAATTGATTTTACAATCACTTTTACTTTTTGGAGTGATCTACAAGATAGAAATTCAGAAAATTGCCCTTCTTTTATTTACTCGTAATTTCCAAACTGCTCAATTCTCGTTACTGCAAATAAAATCTTAAATTATTTATAGTATTCTATTATATCATCAGCGCACCTTCCCCTTCCTTCCTCAGATGAATTATGTGTGGACAAACGAGAAAACACAGCTACGTTTAACTACAGTGGCTAATTATGGTCAAATCTTTGCTGAATTTTTGCTACAGACTTTTTAACGATAAATTTTTTAATTTAAATTTTATCACTTTAATTAAATTATTAATATTGATTTAATCAATAAAAATAATTAATTATATCAATTTTATTATTTTATTAAATCTTATTATTATTTTTATTACTATTTAAAAATAATCGAAATTCAGTGAGTTATATAATTAATACCACCATTCTAGACATGTATCAATCCGTAAAGTAGTAATAGAAATAATGACTAAAAGTTCGGTTGCTTTTATACAGCTTTTTCCTGATTCTTTTTAGCAAAAGTTCTAAGTATTTACATTTCAAATTTTTTCCATTTAAAAAAAAATCATTATAGCAATTTTACCCGTTTTCCACACATTACCACTAATATAAACAATTTAAGAGGATAAAGTTTTTAAAAAAACTAGTCAATTTGTTAGTAACTATTGTCATGACAATATTAATTCTGTTAATAATTTCAATACTATCATGACATTGTCATGATAGTATTGAAGCTAGGTCAATTTGAGTCAAAACTAGTCTAGTAAAATGAATTTAAGATGTATAGAAACCATAATAATTAGTTTCTTACTCCCAGACTCACAAAACATGAAAAATAATGCTTTAATGAAAATTTCGGAAGTTCTTCATTATATGCCAGGTGATGTCATTCAGCTGCAACTTTGGTACATGACAGATTGCAGTAAATAAACAAAGTGCCTCGCAGCTGAACTTCTTTATATTAAGAGTTGAATGAAATCATGCCTTTATGTTGAGGGTTGTTTTACACCTCGTGTGGCTTCAATCTTGACCTTAACTTTTCGCCTTTTTAAACACATTTACCGACATAATATTTAAACAAAATTTAATTATTGCCATACTTCCATTTTTTTTTTTACTTTCTCGTATGTGAAGTGTAAAAGGAATATTGTAATTGTCAAAAGAATCCGATCTCAATATTTTGACGAAGCCCCACGTTTCAGACATCTGTGAGTCAAAAAAAAAAAAAAAAAAAAAAAAATTGGAATTATGCTTTTTCGTCTTTCTACGAACTCAACAATTCAAAAATGCTTTGACTAAGACACACAATTTGTAGATTTCTACGAATCTTTTTATAGAATCTATTCACAGGAAGTTTGTCTGAGTGTCTATTCGAATATAAGTGGGCGTGATAGTTGCAAAATGTAGAGAATTGGATGAATAAGATGCAGTTAATGGGTTTAGTATCAAAAGTGTTGATTTGTTTTAAATTCTGTACCACGTCTATCAATGATAATCGTCTGCTGATTTCATGTATTCAAATGCATGCAAATGCAATAACTTAAAAACGCAAAGACTTATATAATTAAAATATGGTATGCAACCTTTTCACTGCAGTTGAAAATCCGAGTCAAATATTGATTTCAATTACTGTGAGATGCATATTATACTATAAAGAACAAAATGCTCACTTGTGATATTCTGTTATTCTACAAGGATATTAAAAGTACATGAGTTGACATACGTTTCACTTGTGTTGTCTCCCATCCAGATTGTTGCGATTTCCGATTCCTTTCTAATTAAATTCTAATCACTCCTGGGTTTTACGGCCTTACTCAAGTTACACAGCTTTTTAAGGTAGGGGGAAGGGGTGAAATCTTTACTAGGCGGTACGCATGAAAGCTCCGGTGAAATCACTCCCTCTGGATATTTTCTTTTAATAGCATTAAATATGTTAATTACGAAATGTATGCATTACTTTTAAAGTAATCTTGTACGATATTTACTTAAGTTTTCTCTCTCTTTTCCCTCCCCCCCCACTCTCTAAGTAAATGTAGGTTTAAGTGTGATACTCAGATCTGACTATAAATGGAAGCTGTAGTATCTAAAATAGTTTTAATTAAAAAGTAGAGGATGTTCACAATATTTAGGACAAGAAAACAATTAAATAAAGTGAAAAGGATTGAAGAAGGCTAAATGCCTTTTACACAAATAAAAAAAATCATGCATCACGCCTCCAATATTGAATAGCGTCGACTCCTTCCAACTTTGTTCTTTTCTTTCTAGTTGACCATCGAGTAAGAAGATAATCTATATGATGGGACTGGACTCAATTGTATGATTATGTCCAATTATTTTTTTCACTAAATATTTTCTTCTTCAACAGGTGACTCAGAATGCGACAGAAGCTCGAAGATGGGGTAAAAAGTTATCGTCCTCATCCACGGTACCAGAAAGTATTTCTTCAGTCATGTACGATTATGATCATCGTGTGCATCGTGTGCTACACATACGTGCATTTCGATGGGCAAGATAGAGTTCCGAACAGCTTTAGCCGGTGGAACGTTAGACAAGTTCTTCAGAATGCATTCAATAGGCTACAGTCGCAGAAAATTGTCAGGTAAGGATATTGTTATGAAATACGATTGTAGCAATAAGCGAGCTCGTATTCATGCACTACAAAACTGCAGCACTTCCCTATTTTTTTTCAAATATGAATTAAATCAATAATTTGGTTCTTTTTTACATAATATTTAAATTTATCAACAATATATACTAGTTACTTATCAGTGATTTCAATTCCAAGAAGAAAATTATGATTGAAAACTTTTACTTTTATAATTTTTCCTTATCCCTAGTGCGTTTTTCATTGTAGAGTGAAGAAAAAAGTACTGCATTTTCTATCAGTGGTAATTTCCTGAATTTGCGCAGGCGCAGTAACAAAGTGTATCCTTTCCCCCCACGTTTCTAAAAAGGGAAGGGAAGAAGTGGAAAGTTTTTTATGGCGGAAAATTTCTCCATTAAGCCAAAACTTGAAATTAGATATGAAAGTAAAAGACAATTCGTGGTGAATAGATAAAATGGAAAATAATTTTTTATTGCACTTAATTTCGAATGAAACTTTTAAGAATTGCAGATTATTGCTTATTGTTTGTCCGAAATCGCACGAACTTCCGGCACTTCAAACCGACTCTTTCAAATTTCACGATTCCAATATTCTTTCTGCCCTGTTCTATATAGGGTCGTGATTCGTAATTTAAAAGAAAAATTAGGAGTTTTTAATGTACCTAACTTCTTTGAAAATAATAATAATAATTGCATCCCTTTTTAAATATCTCTATATTAAATAGAATAGATTAATAGTGTATCTTTCATCTCTGCTATACGCTGACTAAAACAAAGCATGAGCTTCGTTTTCAGACTTTAAAAAGAATAAAGTTGAGCACATACATAAACTTTTGAAAGAAGGATGGTTGTGGGTTCTAGGAACCATGATCGGTGAAGATCTGCAGAAAATTTTCCAAAGTCATGTCATGAGAACCATTGCAGCAGGTAGTCTTCCTATAAGGAATCTACCTAGGTTGCATGATTTCTTTTTTTTCTATAGTGTGACTATTTTAAGCCTAGCTTTTGCACAGTAGCTTCTGAGGGTAAAGACCCCTGAGCACCCGAGGGCAGAAGTCTGACTTCTAGTTCATATGAAGAAGAAACACGCACACACTCGCTTGCACAACCCCTTTTCACAGGGGGGCTCATTCACGCACCTCACAGATAGAACACAGGGTAGAGAACAACAATGCCCGAACCAGGACTCGAATCCAGGACGCTTAGATCACGGGGAAGACGCGATTCCCCTAGGCCAGGATGCCGGTAGGTTGCATGGTGTTGCATTGATTGAAACGGATGAAAGTGATTATTGCATGAAGAATAAAAGCGAAAATAAGACTACATCGCATCAGCTGTCACTAATAAAAATAGTAAAGCAATAGAATGTAGAATATATCATCAGGTAGCCTCAACATGTACGGTAAATTTACATTTTTATAGAAGAGCAATCTGAGAAAAAAATGCCACAGAATAAGGAATTTTCCGTAACATCTACAGTGGTAATAGGTAGACACAAAATAATTAAAAAAACATATAATAAAAAAATTACATAAAATATATAGAGAAAACAGAAAAACAAGAAATAATTTAATGTAATTTTATAAAAGCTAGATGTATAAAATTAATTTTTATGAATGATTAAACCATATAGGAATAATGTAATTTATTGAAATTTTTTGAATAAGTAATAGAGATAGAAAGATAAATTAACCAACATATGACTATTATTATCAAACATACTGACCAAGGATAAGCAAAATGAATAATCTTTCGCTTATATATCTCGGCAATATATGACCAGGTCAGAAATCCTAGGGGCTTGCAATTAGATCGCATATCTGTGTAGAAATTTTAAAACGTTTATTGAACTTAATGAGAGATCCTTGATTTTAATGAACATTTAGAAATCAAGTTTGCTAGAAGATTTGTTTAGCTAAATCTCTTTATATAAATGCACTTAAATAATTAATTATTGGTATATCCTTCCAAGTCACACAATCACGTTGAAAGTCCATATACAGTAAAAAAAATACATGAAATGATTTGTTAAACGAAACTCTTTATATAAATGCTCTTAAATAATTAATGATTGATGTCTCC